>JALLLS010000071.1:0-180116 GCA_025094145.1 Spinellus fusiger | reverse complement strand
TCCATGGCCTGTCTGCGTGCGGGTGTCTGCTGTTTGGGTGAAGGAGGAGGCGTTGTGTTGGGAGAACTAGCGTCTTTGCTTAAGGATGGGTCAAGGGAGTCATCAGCGATACGAGAGCCACGAGGGATGGAAGACGCATGAGGGTCACTCTCACTGCCACTGCTGCGTTTGTTGATTCTTGTCTGGGCCTTGACAATGGCTAGTTCAGACGTCAATGCCTCAATCTGTTTCGTCTGTTCTGTCTTTTCTCTCTGAAGACCAGCCGATTGCCGTCGAATGGCAGACATGTCCTGTTCATGACGAGTCTTCATGGTCTCTATCGTAGCAGATAGCTTCTCCTCTCTGTCGCGAAGCTGTTCTATTTCTGAAGTGAGCTGGTTGAGTTGTTTGGACAGTTTGTTGTGTTCATTATGGGCTTTATGGAGGTTCTGTTGGAGTTCTGTGACGCTGATGGTGAGTTCTTGTTTGGCAAGTTCAAGATTCCATGTTTCTTCCTTGAGCTTTTCTATCAAGAAAAAAAAAGCAAAAAAAAAAGAAGCAAAAAACAAAACAATAAAAAAACAACAAAAAACATCATCATCAACAAACAAACAAACAAACAAACAACAACTTAGTCTTTTTATTCAGTGAAGATGAGAGACAGAATCTACCTTCATTCTCCTCTCTTTGACGGAGTTGTTTGGCCATGGCTTCTGCTGTGCGTTCAAGATCTGCTTTTTGGATTTCCAGTGTCCGTAGTTGCTCTTCCTTTTCCTGTAACAGTGCCTGCATTTTACGCACCTCTAGCAAAAGTCCTTGTCCAATTTCAGTAGCAAACTCAATGTCTGTGTTTCTTCTGTCGGCATTGGGGACTTTGGAGCGTCGTTTGGTGGGTGTGGACCCTGTAATGGAGGGTGGCAAAGGGAGTATAGAAGTGGAATCATGCCCGTGGACAGGAGGCAGTAGAGTGGAGGTGGAGGGACTTGGGAGAGGTTCAAGGCCATTGGATCTTTGTCCTAGTAGCTATACACCCATTGAAAAGAACAATAGATAAGATACAGGGCCATTGTTGGAGTGTTCTAATGCAAAACAATGACGGTTACCTTTTCTTTACGAAGCGCAGTGAGGCCAGGTGAAAGGGGGTTGACTCTGTAGCCGGTAGGTTCACGCTCCATGTTTCTCAGTTTATCCATTGTCATGGGAGGTGGGTGCTCCATGGATGGTGATTTCTGCTGATGAGGAGCGTCTCCGTTGAGTATTGGGTTGTTTTGATGGTGCTCTACTTCTTTCAGCTTTTCTTTGAGCTGACGAATTTGTCTGACAAGCACGTTTTTTTCGATTCCGCTGCGTGTGTCCTGCAGTTGTTTTTCCTTTTCTGCCAGTTGCTGCTCGAGATCATGTCTAAGTTGAGGGGCAGAACGGCCAGATGCTGATGTTGAAGATGACGGTGTAGGCAGTACCGGAGGAAGGGTGCCTGAGGTAGGTAGGGACAAGGAGTGTTTGGGGGGAGACGAGCTCATATTGCGAGATAGCGAGGTGCTGTCAGCATACACGCGCACAGCACAGTGCAACTATGTGAACAATAGAAAAAGAAGAAGTGTAATATAAAAAAAAAGAAAGAAAGAGAGGTACTAAAGAGAAAAGGAGAATAAAATAGGCTGAGAAGGAAAGAAACAAGGCAAAAAAAAAAAAAAGGACAGAAAATAGGCTGAGAAAGAAAGAGAGAAAAGAAAAAGAGAAGGAAATGCCTGCCTTTTTCCCTTTTTTTTTTTCCCTTTTGAAAATAGAGGCAAATCCTTCACTTCAAGTTTTGATTTTTAATTTTAATTTTAATTTTAGAAAAGATTTGTTATTTGTTGAATGTTCATTGGGAGTGAATTCCTTCTCTGTGTTGCTACAATAGCAGTGATGTTGGCAATAGTTCTGTTGGTAAGCAAGAGAAGGATGGAGCGATAGATAGGAAGGAGTTGTGTTTTATCATGGCACTATCCCTCCATGACTGTGAACAGACCTCTTTATCCTGCAACTATCAACAGATCTTTCTTCCTCTCTGCTGAATCCAATGCCAGTCCTTGCCCTGTAAAAGACAGACATTGGCCTAAGCAATCCTATGCATTAAGAACAGTGCAGTGTATATCAAAGAATGCTGGAAACAAGACATATTTCAACGTGCTCTGTGATGACAAACTTATCCATCTATCAATAAAGGAAACTTGCACGTGTAAACTAACAATAATAATAAAGACAGCCATGTCTGCTTGGGCACATTGGGTCTGTCTTGTCATGGCCAGTAACACTTTATCAGTGACATTAAAAGAAAAATGCTTGCTTCCTTTATGGTCATTCTTCAGTCACTTGTTACTCTTTCTCACTATGCACTCAGCACAAGTATGCATTAAGAACAGTTTTATTATTATCATAAATAAAGCAGAACATTGCATTTTTATACCTTTCTTGACATGATGCACCTATGCTATTTTGTTAGTGTACTAGTGTAGCACTGTAGTAGTAGTGTAGAGTAGTAGAGTAGTAGAGTACTACAGTGCTACAGTGCTACAGTGCTACAGTGCTACAGTGCTACAGTACTCTAGCATGCCTAGGAAGAAATAACACTCTTTAATTCTCTCTCTGCATTCATTCATCAATACATTCATCAATACATTCATCAACTCATCCATACATCTCTCTACAGCCAGTCACCACAATCACCACAATCACCACAATCACCACAATCAGTCAGTACAGCTGATTCCTTCCCACCTAAAAGGAGTACAAGACCTAGTACATGTCTTTTCTGTGCTGCATTTGACTCATGCCTTTCCGCCACTATTCTTAAAGGATAGAAATTACCCTTTGCCCTACCCTAACAAAGACAGTAGAAAACAACGCCAAGTGACACGTGTGTTTATACTGGACTCTAATCTCCAAGTAGCACACACTCCACCCTTTCCTCGTGAGTTGCTTTCATTTGTGTGTGTGTGTATGTGTGTGTGTGTTTGTTCATTTCGCATGAGTGCCTCGATCACACACTGTCAAGGCACTTTAGTCTGAAGCATACCTCTTTAAATGGTTAGGCTGAGAATATGTGAATTTAACTGACTTGGCAGATCACTATGAACAACAAGGTGTTGCTTCATCTTTTATCATTCATCTTGTCTTTTGTCCCCCTTTAATCCCCCTTTAACCCCCTTTTAATCCCTTTTCTCTCTTATTTTCCTTCTTTTCCCCTTTATATTTTATCATCTCAACACACCCAAACATTGCATCGACTGCAGACTGTAGACTGTAGCTTCTATTCCATAAGTTATAGCTCCGACATCATGGTTGTTGGAGCTATGAGTGTATTCATCATTGTTAGAGTTTCAAAACCATGTGCTCTCAAATAGGCAATAGACACCGATAAAGTCATGGAGTAGAATCTATTCTCTAATGACTATAGTGTCTCTTCTCTAATGACTATAGTGTCTCCTTCCTAAAGAATCTAGACAGGTAGATAGACAGATAGATAAATAGTACTATTTCAACAGTGACAGATAGAATACCCTTGTATTGTTGAAGAGAAATGAGAGCAAAGAATTTCTGGTCTATACTAACAAAAAATAATAAATAGTAATTAGATAGCAATATAATAATCTTAACAGTACTACAAAATAACAGAATAAAATAGGAAATCCTATTGTGGGCATGGAGATGGGTGGCTAATGTGATACTAAAATGAAGAAACAGTCTCTTTCTCTATAGGAAAGAAATCCATCGATTCACTCCTATCTCTTCCATGGTACGCTTATATATTTATATATTTATATATTTATATAAAGAGACTGGCATAGTTTATGAGTCACTGGATTTAAACAGTATACGTGTATCATCTTTATTATTATTAATGAAAAGGATCATTCAAAGGAATATAAATGTGCTTATGAGACACCGAAAAAGCTCATTCACTTTTATACCACCACACTATAAAAGTAAAGTGGTCACCAAGAATGAGAAAAGATAGAGAAAATAGCATTGGACTACAATAGACTACAATAGCCCTCCATTGGCAAATGATAGGAGAAAGAGTGAGACAGTGATAGGAGAGAAAAACTCAACCTTTTTATTTTTCTTATTTCTTATTTCTTCCTCCTATAAACTACACCTTTTTCTTTTCATTGATTTACAAGGACTTGTAAGTGATATTCACAAGAGAGCGGGGAATTAGGAAGATGTGTTTACTAATAACAAAAGACAAGGCCAGACCTACTCCTCAATCTGTTCTCCCTTAAAAATCACATTTTTGTATTATTACTTATCAATTCTTCAACTTTGTAAAAGTATAAAACCGTGGCGAACAGTATCTACACAACACAACAATGAATTCATATGGCCCATTAAAGTCTCCCTTGAACAAAGGCAGAAAAGCAATACAGGTGAAATAGACTGCCCTAATGTAGGTTATGCTCTATCGACGTCATCTACAAAAGACACGCCACTATGAAATTAAAGATGGGCTTCCTACTAAGGACAAGGAATACAAAAAAAAACTTCCTACAAAGGACATAATTAACAGATCCTAGTCTATCACTTTTAATCAATTAAATAAAAACATTCAGTTGGAACTTTAAACCTGCACTATTGCTGATTGTTCTGCTTTCTAGCTCAAATTTATACAGTAAAGAGAATATTTAATAAATACCATTTACATTTTAAATACACTTTTTAGACAGGTACAACCAGAAAACAACTCTGTCAAACTAGTTTGAGATGAGAAAATACATTGATTTGCTTATGAGAGTATAGAATATCTCAAAGCAATACTACAGACACTGTCACAGCACCTCAAATGCCTCTCTCATCCGCATATAAAATCTAAATTCTATTCAGCCTTCTCTTGAGTTGGAAACCTATAAAAATATGTTGTTATCAACAGGAATCTAACTTATTTAATCTACTATTATGTGTAGTGTAAGGATCTACAAAAGATATAACAAGTCTATAAATAAAATAGGAAAATAAAATAAAATAAAAGAAGACATTACACGTTTTAACTGGACACCAAGGAAGGGCTGCCTCTCCGTGCTATTGATTGCACAAATAACTCAATAGAGACTGTGTGATGCCAACAATTCCACTTCATTCTCCAATAGAAACTATCCATTCCATTAA
Organism: Spinellus fusiger; assembly: GCA_025094145.1. NCBI lineage: Eukaryota > Fungi > Mucoromycota > Mucoromycetes > Mucorales > Phycomycetaceae > Spinellus > Spinellus fusiger. The sequence continues at coordinate 174,989 of JALLLS010000071.1, read as the reverse complement.
AATGCTTAAGTAGACAAAATCGCCATTTGAATTCATAGAATCTGTGTCATCCTTTTTTGTGTGCTACAGGTTCATTTCTTTTATTGCCTTTTAGCATAGAAAAAAAAAGTGGGGAAATGGTCATTCCTTCTTTCATCCATCAAATAGCATGGCTTTGGGGAAATTCTTCTTGATGATGAAAAATCACCTTGTTGATTTGATAACCCAAGGATTATTTACTATTACTATTATTTTATTTATATAAAAAAAAGTGAAAGAGAAAGAGAAAATAGAATACTATAATACTATAATACTATAATAGTTCCTTTTTTTGTTATTATTTTTAACAGTCTGCACTAAGAGAGGAAGAAAGGGAGACAGTGGGAGAAAACTCAAAGAGATTGGAATGAACATATTTTTTATTTCTTTAGTTAGTCTATTATTCTCTAAAGTCATCCTTTCCTACTTTAGAAGTATCCGTTCAAAAATAACAAATATAGAGAAATGAGACATTGCCATCTCCAATACCAAGTATTCAATGGTCAATACAGCTCTCTTTTCTCTTTTCTTTGATAAAGGGTAAAGATCAATTCCAAGTCTTCATACCTAATGTAACTGTTTGATAAAAATATATTCTTCTGTGGATACTACAAAGGACACATGAATAGACTCAACAGTTTCTGCTGTAAAACCAAAACAATAATAAATACAACCATAATCGTGATTGCAGAAAAAGGGTATCTCCAATGACAAAATTATGCCTGCAGTACATTGAAATGGGTTGAGATACATTACTCAAAGTTCGGCTACAATTCAATTTATGGTAATTTGCATGTTTATTAACAGGAACAGTCATGTTGAAAGCTTGTTTGCAAGCTACATTCATTCATTCATTGATACTCACTGACCATGTGAACAATCTTCATTGTTCTTTTTCTTTTTTCTTTGTTTGAAAATAGGAAGAAAAGTCTTAAAAACTATAATCTATAAAAACTATTTATGATCTTAAAATAATAAATCATATTAAGACTGATATATATTTATAAAAATAAAAATAAAAAAGGGCAAAGGAAAAGAATAAGACCTATGGTTTGTCTTTAATCCAAGACGCATAGAAGAAGAGAAGATTTGAACGTGGACCAAGAAGACTCATAATAAATCATAATAATGTATTATAATAAACAAAGACACCAGAAGAGATACTGACGCAATTGTTGGTTACAATTCGCTGTAAATATCATAAAAGGAATGAAGCAACCTTTGTAAGAAGAGGGGGTGACTATCTATCTGATAAGAGAGAGAAAATAGTGACCTCATAAAGTATAACTGCTTGAATATTAATAATGGACTATCATCAAGTCACCTGTAGAATAAGAAACATCCTTATTTTTGTGCATAACATGTCTTCCCACAGATGAATGCCTTTGTTACCAATTCTTTTTAAAGGTCAATAAAGAAGTTTATTGTTTGTCAAACACTAATGCACTGAGCTCATCGGGACTGTAATCAAATGAGCCTGCTTATCTTTACCAGATAGATCAATAGATATCATCATATAGGAAGAGAATGTGTGAGGTATAAATGCTGTATAGAGTAAAAGCCTCACCTTTTCTTCTTTTTGATTGATTGACTGATTTCTACTAAAGCTCAAGAAGAGTCTTACCATTTCAGATTTTAGAAAGCCTTTTCTTTTATTAATAAATAAGCATTTACACTCGGTGTTATTTTTGAGTATACTTCTTTCTCAACTATTCACTATATTTACTGATTACACTTCTATTGAACAAGACCCTTTTCATGCACTGAAGATTTCCTAGCATTGAAACTCGCTCAGTCATTGCCAAAATTCGATTTGTAAATAAGGAGTCCAGGCAGAGGTTGTTCGCATGGTCAACATAAAACTCATATATACTATTAGCATAAGAAAACGTTGTCATCTGCGAAAACATGACAAAGTGGGCGCTTTAAAGGCCATGGCGTATTTGAATGGCGGGTGAATATGAAGATTTCGGGCGATCTTGAGGGAGAGAACACGAAATCCTTTTCAGACAAAGGCTGCCATCTGCGAAACCATGACAGAACAGGTTTTTTTTTATATAAAAAAAAAGAGAGAGAGAAAGAAAGAGAGAAAGGTACCTGTCCTGCATAGCAATTGAACAGCCCTTTTAAATGAAAAACAAAAATAAAAAACATGATATACTGTTATTGTTCAAATATGAATTAGAAATATATTAGATACCTGATCGATGGGTGCTCTATTATAGGATTTAATGAATTATTATTTGAACCTGTAAATATTAAAAGTATTACTTGTGAATACTATGAGCAATAGTTTCTTTTATAGTTAAGAATAAGAAAACATATTTTCTTCTCCAAGTCTTTAGTATTAGTGTTACGTAATTGACTTCTTTAAAGAAATAGGGAGATGTTCATAGCATTTTACAGGTAAGTTTTATTGAAGAAATACAATATAATATTTGAAATAAATGCCAATAGCTTCATAAGGATCAATTGTACTAAAGCATTCTCGTATTCTTATCTATGGACCCCAGAGTCAATTACCACCTAAATACAAATGAAAATATTAATAATATTATCAAAATAATAAGGTTATAGAATGTAGTATAGGGTATGAAATAATGATTTTACGCTCCCAAAGGCTGGATAAAAATCAAATTCAAGATATCTGGATCTATTAGACGATTTTTTCTTACAAGAACAAAAAGAAAAAGCATGCTTGTTTATCAAATAATAATAATTAAGTCCCTACATAAAATAAAATCCAATATTGACAAATCCAACAGGCGATTGGTAGATTTATTATATTTTTACAGTGAAAATGATAGCAAATCACTTAATTTAAGATTTAGTATTTTACTCTTTTCTGTTTGTTCATGCTGATTTTAACAGTCAAACTTAAGGATTGAATCCCCGATAGCCATAATCTTCTGTAGCTTTACTTTCTATAACTTTTATTTTGTAAGATGATTTTATTGTCCTTACACTGTCCCACATCACAATGCATGGTATAATCGGGAGTTCATACTGTATGCACCTGTTGATCAATGTGTAGATACAATATTCTACCTTTTGTCTTTTTCTTTTCTCACTGGTTTTTAAATCAATTGCTACTCTGTTTTTGTGGTCGTTGATAAAGATAAAATAGAAACTAAGTCTATAAAGTGAAATGGAGTTATAGTCTAGATTGTAAATTATTTAAAAATAATACGTCCTGGTAGCCATACCATACAGTATGGATCACTGTGCCAAATAAATGTATGACACAATAAGGAATGATTATATGATATGAATTATCCTTTTAATTTTCATATTCTTGGAAAAAGAAGTATTGAGTTATTTAAAATATTTTTTTTAAAACTTAATAGTATTAATCTGTTGTATACTTAAATTTAATAACCAACACAATTTGATATTTTATTGACAATAAGGATACTAGTGAATTCTGAGTATCTAATTTTATTCAGGTACTAAATTCCCTTCTAAACGATTTTTGCTAATATGATACACTTACATTTATCTTGATATTATGGAGATTAGTATCTTATTTCATTTTTCAAGAAGAACTTTCTTTGTGGATCTATTTATGTTACTCTAAACTTTATAAAACCTCATATTTTTTGTTACTAAAACAATTCAATAAAATACTATTAAACATACCAGTATCTTTGGAACGATGAGGTATTCTAATAAAAGAGTTATAGCTTTTTTTTATCAGCTCATACGTGTCATGGTCTATTATGGACTTGAAGAGTGACTCATCTTAAAGAATGAATGAATGAATGAATGAATGAAACACCTTGCCTATATATTAATTAAGGGGTTTATTCACATCAAAAACTATTCCTTAAAGGGTTTAGTTTCTCTCTCCCTATGCTTAGGCATCCCCCCCTCCAGATTCATTATCCTGTATTTTCTGATAGAATATGTGGAAGATGTCTTGTTGCTAAAAAATTAGTCAACAACACATACAAAATTTTCAAAAATAAAAAAGGGGGAAGTTGATAAATGTTTTCCAGTGAAAGCTAGTATGAAGCCTGAAATGCGCTAACTTTTTCTTCGTCACTTTAATCAGTCTTTTAATTTTTTTTTGTAAAGTCAAATAAGACATTCGTTTGACTTAAGAATACACGGAAATTTCAAGGTTTTGTTATTGTATTTGATACTCCATTGATTTAAATCCAACATTAGAAAAATTTAAAGTGTTAGAATTAAACAGACTATTCGAAGAAAAAAAATTAAAGTCTTGTTTTTATACTTTACATTGGTATGACTAAAGGTATATAAGACCGCTTAAAGAAAAAACTAAAGCTTAGATGAGTAAATAAATAAAAGACAGAAAGCTAATTCAAAATGAATCATTCAAAAAAAAGGTATATAGTAGGGTCTCTATGCCCATTATTACGGCCCAACGCCGACAATAGAAGCTTATGTATAGGCTTTGGCGTATTTTTACTTATCCTCCAATCAAACCTTTTTTGTGGATTCTTTTCCTATATACTAAAAAATGATCAATTGAGATAGGATATGGGCTTAAGGTTTGCCGGTAGAGAAGCGTTTCTATCATCCTTTCTACCTCCATTATTATTATTATATATAAAGTTCTTTATGGGACAGTTTTCCTGTGAATTAATTAAACTTAGAGTTTTGGTAAGAAATACAAAAAATAACAGAGAATTTTTCTTAATAACACCAATGTATTTTTAAATAATAATAATAATATTATTATCCTCTATAACTCACAATTCTTTAACATTTTCACCACCAAGGCATCTTCAAATTAATCTTTTTCGAATTGACTAGGCTAATCTCTATATAGGTAAATTAGCATGTAGAATAACATCACCATTAGAACAGTCGTTTATAATGATATCAATAGCCTCAATGCTGCCACTTCTTTAATTGTAAGAAATAATAAGTCATGCATATACTTTTATTAATTTCAAATTAATTCGGAACCTAAAACACTTAAATTCCTTTTGTGTTCCACTTTATAAACCTGATGATACAATAACAAATAGGATAGTACAATAAACAATCTTCAGGTACGGCTAATCATTTGTTTATTCATTCATTCAAATGTTTCAGCTATAAACACGTATAAATTTCAAATATTAGACGAATTTATTATTTGTTTATTCTCTGAGCATAGCATTCATTTCATGATGGCAGTCTACTAAGCATAGCTACGCTATTTTCAGTAGCCTGCCTAAAAATACAGGCAAATGAATACAGAATAACAAGTGCCATTAGAAAATCTTCACTATGCAAGGTAGCTGGCTTATCTATTCAAAGTTTTAAAATGTTAATTAGATTATTATTTTAATAGTGCAGTCTATCTTTGTAATTAGTATTTATAATCAAAAGTTCAAAGCCAAAATCAAAACTGCTGACTCGTATAGTATCTTGGCATGACCTAGTCATGAGCCAGTACCATTCAATAAGGATATGGATCGGAATGATATTTTTCTTTCATAATATTAAATTAAATAACTTTATTATTACTAATTTTGTTTAATTATATATTGGGACTGTAAAAGTTATATGCAATGAATTGTACTAAAAAATTATAAAAGTAAATAAGAATCCAGCTAAACTTATTGTTCAGAAAATTGTTCAGGATCATCATTATATGAAAATAGAATAACAGGAACACTAATACAAGGGTTAAAGCATTGAATGCCTATATTTGAACATTATTATTAATACAGCCTTTCCACTTTCAATTGATTATTTTACCGAAAATGTTGATCTCTTCTAAAATTGATTGAACACTTTTCTGAAGTGTATTTGGTCAAAAATTCAAAGAGAAGAAATAGATTCTTTGAAAAACATGACTATTAAACTATTTAAATGAATAGTGTAAGGCATTATAACATCGACGCCCTTGTTATATTATTGACACTCGTATTATATCATAGCTTTGGTAATAGATAGGTTGGAATACAGGTATGAGAGAATTGTAAAAAGGCTGAATAAAAGAACATGGTCTAGCCACATGTTAACTGATATAATAACTTTGAACTGAAAAAGCCATTGACGACAATATAATTTTTTGGATACCCTATAATTTACTAAGACATCAATTATCTACGTCATAGTCTATCTACTAAGCATACATGTCTATTAAAAAAGATGAATCCCGTATTTTTTATTTCACAAATCAATCAATCAATCACTCTTCTCTCTATCTTTCAAAAATTATTTATAAATCAACAATTAAAGCCAAGAAAAATAATATAAACAGAACTGTATCAAGCGATAGTAAGTGATGGTGTGAATAACAGTATGCGTATAAAAAATATATGGTATTATTTTTAAATTATTTTTGTAATGTCAGCACATTCTCTGGTAAAAATAAAAGACATGAGTCATAAGCCCTCCTATTATCCCCTATGCAAAAACTATTTGTTATCAAAAAAGAAAGTGTTTACAAATAATATATGGGCTCAAGATACCAAGTATCCTAGGCCGTTGCAAAGACTCCTTTAATAATAATAATAATCAAGAGTAATATATGCCTGTCAATATGCCTGTAAATCATTATATTCTTTTATGCTAATAAAGTCCAACCAGTATATATATTCAAAGCTTTTAGTATTTAGTTTGACAAATGGTAAGATGCAAACTTATAGCAAATGGTAATAGTTTGTCACAAGGCTTTCTACAGACTTGAGACACATTCAGAGATGAATAACTCATTATTATCTATCAGAATACGATTGCTAATAGAACTAGTCAATGCTTGGCTGAGGCATATGTTCAATTAGTAACCTCCTATACAAACAATGGTGTGGGAAATACACTATACACTCATAGTTACGGTGTCCTGGTTTGTAATATTTGCAAGATATCGTGTCAACGTGATGTAAACGCTTGCAAAAATATAAAATCTATTTCACTTTCTGTATAGGATGTGAGAGGTCGACTTTGGATCTACAGAAGAAAGTAAATAAGGAAGCTTATTTACTAGTTGACGATGGAAAGACTATAATGAGTGACACCCGCTATATGTCTTTTCACTTGTTTACAGAATGCTTCCTGTTAGACAATATTTGTCTCTAATACATATTATATAGATATTGTTTGATTGACCATCGACTATTCTTTAAACGTTTAGACAAACTATAGTAATGATTAGTTTTAATGTTTTAAATCCTAAGTATGACTGAATATCTACATTTAAATAGTTACTGATGCCAACATTGGTTGTAGTCTAAGTATAGAATTGATGTATTGTTTTTGTAGCATATGCGTCTCATTTATTTAAACATTCAAAGACACTATTGGATCCGGGTATTCTGAGGATAGAGTGTGCATATTAAATACCTCTATTATTGTCTCTAGGATGTTCTTACTTTATTAAAAAAAACTGTATGCTTTTTAAACTGAATTCAAGTGATTTAAATGCACAGAAAGAAAGAAATATACACACAAGAATAACCCACACTATTCAATAAGGCAACTGTAAATAGAAATGAACAGACTGGATTAAAGGTGAGAGTCATTCATGACCTAATACTAGATTAACTGTCTAAATATAGTTCTACTTCAAAAAAGGATATGAGAAAAAGTGATCCCATCAATAAACAATAACAAAAAAGCACATTGAAGTAGAAGAAGTGGAACACTATAAAACAAGGAGAGTCTAAAGAGTCTAGAATCTCTTGCTTATTTTATTTTATTTGTTTGTTTGTTTGTTTGTTTGTTTATTTGTTTGTATGTTTTGTCCTTCATAGACTCTAGGTTTTTGTGTTATCACTGAGAAGAAGAAAATAGTAAATGTCTATAGTCCAAGTCAAGTACTTAATAAACCAATGAAAACACTGTTTCTTGATAAGAGTACCCCTGATAACCTACCAAGTGATAAATGTAAAGAACACAAGTTTGGTGGTTTTATTAGGAATTGTGATACGAAAAAAAGTGTTCCAAATCTATGAGAGCAAATACATAGACACACATTTATGCATTTTCCCTCTCTCCTCTCTTCTACTCATTACGCTCTGTACCTTGTACCCTGTACCCTGTACTTTGTACTTTGTACCCTAGACTTTTTTTTTTGCTTTGTACAAGACAATCTTATTTATTGTTCCTTCTTAGTTACACGTCGCAATGAAAAGTCTAACCGGGGATTCATTTCATAAACAGATATACTTACAGGCAAAGAAGTATATGTTAATTGCTCATAAGATAAATGTAAAGAAATGATATATATAAGTAAAGAAATAAAGAATCTTATAGATTGTTAATTATTAGGCTGTAGCATAGAAGTAGGTTCAGGAGTGAATAGGTAAAGAAAAAAGAATGAGTATAATGGTTGGTAGCAGAAAGCGCGGAAAAGGAGACTTGAAGAAGTATGAATTGTTTCACAGAGAAAGCAAGAATGCCCATTGGGTCAACAAAAGTACTCAATCAATAAGAGAATAAACAAAAGGAGAGAAAAGGCAGATGTAATTACACTACAGGAGAGACATTACTGTAGAGGTGTGTAGAGGTAGTAAAAAAGAAAATAAATATTCAATGAGCTGCAAAGGGAGAATAGAAGTTTATAATGTGAGTGGAGGCTAAAAAAACATAGCATATCTATCGAATGTCGCATACCACTCAAGCAGACAGGGATGTTCTTACTATTAAAAAAATTACTTTTGGACATGGGAATAATACATAACAATGGTCAGAAAGGTTAAAGATGAATGAGGTATGTTGTATAATACAACACACTTTATCATAAGTTTATTGTCTTATATGTACTTATGGAAGAAAAGGAAATCATCTAGACCAGGAGTACTGAGACTTGATTTAATGTGAGTTGACAGTTAAGGATTTTTTGTAGTGCAGCAGCATGAAAGTAGATATGGACGTAGGAAGCACATAGAATCTGAAAGATAATAAGAATTGATTGTCCTTTGTAGTGATAAGGGTGAAAAATACACTGGGAATATTGAATCAGACATTGTTCTTTGTTCAAAAGTGGTAGTAGAATGCTTTGTCTTTCTTTTGTTTATGAATATTTGAGTAGTTTAGTTTCTTTTCTTGCTATTTATATTAGGATCTTCAGAATGATCTTTCTTTTTCTGTCTACATACACATACACACTGTGATCATTTCCTATTCATATCACTTGTCATTTTTAGATTCATTTTATCTCTTTATCTGAGATATATATTTTCTAGACTTGATAACACAAATCATTGTCTAGCAAAACATCTGTCGATTGGTAGGTATGTTGTACAGGGCATGTGTCTCTTTTGCAATAGTATTTCTATCCTTTTCCTTTTCCATATTAATATTAATAAATACAGTGACTCCGACTTATATTCATTCATTTATTCAGTATTTTCAATGATCAATGATCAATAGCGATCTTATTCTTCTCATTGTCCCTATAGAATAGGATGCCCAAAAGTGCATATTCTGTACAAAGATATATTTAAAAGTCAGAATACATCCAAGACGCGTTCATAATGAATAAGTATCTATCCTGAATTCTTCAAGACACTCTCAGCTATAGGCAGCAAACTGTTTTACAGTATCTAAGTACATAGCATTCCACAGTAGACCATTTGAGTATTAATTCTATTAACAGTTACAGTTCTTTGTTGGTATATCACTTTATGTTGACAGGACTTGTTTGGAGTGGTTTGCTCAGAGTGACAATGCCGTTTTTAACAAAATCCTACTTCTTTCATTCTTTCTCATTCTTGAACAGCCCTCTTGTCTCTTTGTACTGGTCTTAAGCAGTCTAATTCTCTTTTGACTTGCTTGTAGCTGAGCCCAATGTGAACTCAAGTAGCTGGACTGAGTAAAGTAGAGTGGACTGAGTGGTGCCAATAGGCGGCAGATTCGTTAGCGGAAAGAGCCATGCATACACCCTAGGCTCTCTTTCTCTTGCTATTTTTTTTTCCTTTTTAAATCTCAGTGTTACTACTTTGCACTAGCCAATCAATTTGCAGTCTCCTCATTTTTCTCCTTCCTTTTCCTTGTGCTGTTTGATTTGCTTTTGCTTTCACTACACTCCTCCTCTTCCTCTTCTTTCTCAGCGAAATAAGACGGGTATGTCGAATCTATCTTCACCTCAAGTCCATTACAGAAATAATTCTACCTATTCTATAAGAAAGAGAGTTGATACTGGTCATCTTGTATTGGATGACTAACTGCAACACTCGCTCAATGACAAGAGTGTAGAAGTACATGGACTTATGACAGTATTTCTTGAACTTAAACATGGGCTAACTCTTGTTTCTTTTTATTCTATCTTTTATCTTTTCTATACATGTCTATATGTCTATATGTGTCTATATGTGTCTATATGTGTCTATATGCCTATGTGTATATGCCTATGTGTATATGCCTATGTGTATATGCCTATGTGTATATGCCTATGTGTATATGCCTATGTGTATATGTATTTGCCTGTCTGCCTGTCCGCCTGTCTATCTACTTGTCTATCTCCTTATGGGTGTATCTAATGGCCTATCTTTCTGACTAATTCTTCACCTATCATCTTGTCCACCCATTCGTCTGACTAATCTACTCATCCACCACTCACTGACTGGTCTCCATTCATCTCTCTGTTTGACTCCATCTTTGCTTCACCGTGTAACCTGCCGACATTATTTTTCGGGAATCTCGTGTCGACCTGGCAAAATAACGTGCTTTCTCTGTCCGCCTGGTATTGTCCTACCTTGTTTATCAATATGCAATGTGGGTTATCGGTGCTATTCTTGTTCTCCCATGTTGCACACAATGCATGTTACTCTCTTTTTGCTTGGATTCTTTTCTATAGTCTATCTCCTGAAAGATGATACTCTATAAATTAGTTGTTTTGGGTGATGGTGGTGTAGGAAAGGTAATATCTACTAGTGAATCCCAGAGATAAAACCACATTGTACAGTGTATTAATAATGAACATATTCTATATTCTGTTTTACAGACTGCCTTGACTATACAGGTAGGACAATGGGTTGTGGGGATTCTACAGCTCAATATATTAATACTATTTTTTTATAGCTCTGCCTTAATCATTTTGTTGGTAATTCATTCTTGTCATTCTAAAGTGTATATCATATTCACTCTATGTATTCCATGTATTCCATATATTATGTCCGTTTTATCTACTCTATCTATTTTACAGAGGTATTATCAAAAATAATCTCAATTTCAATTCTAATACATTGTACTATAGACATACGACCCTACCATTGAAGATTCTTACCGCAAGCAAGTCGTTATTGAAGATCAGCCATGTGTATTAGAAGTACTTGACACTGCTGGTCAAGGTAATATTCATATTCTTATAGACACACTCAGGCACATCTTTTGATCAGTTTATTAACTTCTTCTCTTAGAGGAATACACAGCCCTGAGAGACCAATGGATCAGGTAAGTTTACTAGTAAACCAGTTCATAGCCAATCCAACGCCACCTATTGCTCTAGAGATGGTGAAGGGTTCATATTAGTTTATTCAATAACATCCCACTCCACGTTTGATCGTGTTGAACGTTTTCGTGACCAGATTTTCAGAGTAAAAGATATCGACAATGTACCATTGATGTTAGTTGGAAACAAGTGCGACAAAGTCACTGAACGTGAGGTGACACGCGAGGAAGGTTATGCAATGGCAAAAAGGCTTGCCTGTGAATTCATCGAGACTTCGGCAAAAACATGTGTTAATGTAGAACGTTCATTCTACCAAGTTGTGAAGATTATTCGTGCTCAGCGTGAAGGCATGCGTATTGGACCCAAGAGTAAGAATAAGAAAGACAAGAAGCAAAAATGCCTGGTACTTTAGAATACAACCCTTGTCTTAATCCTTATTATTATACTTATACTTATTATTATACTTATTATTATACTTATTATTATCTCATTTTCTCATTCTCCCTTGTTTCATTGTTATTATCATATTTGATTCTTGATTTTATCAATCTTATTATACTTTTGCATATTTCTTTCCTTTCACTATATTATTTGTACAAGAAAAAGAAATGAAGAAAAGAGCGAGATAAGAACTAAACTAAAGGACACACAGACATATAGATACACAGACATATAGATACACAGACATATAGATACATAGACATATAGATACATAGACATATAGATACATAGACATATAGACATATATACATATAGATACACAGACACACAGACACACAGACACACATGAACAAACAAAGACATCTCACAAATAGTAACGGGCTTGCTGTGCAATGCCACATTTTTGTTTATTCATTGTCTGTATCTCTATTCATATCTATATTCATGCTTGTGTCTATTTTTACATTTCCTATTGCACTGAAAAGTATTGTTGACTTTTCAATGACTATTTTAAACAAGCATGCACCTGCAAAAACAGAAAAAGACGGGATACACTCTTTGGAGATTTGTAAGATAGGAATACAACTTTCTATTGGGTAGAAAATATGTCTTTCTAAGGTCTTAAATGACCAAGACCCTGTAAATTGAAATGCTTTATTTTATTGTAGTTGAGCCAAAGAAGAAAATACACAGAAAAAGACCCTTTTCAATAAATAATTATGTAAACTATTTTAACAATAAGAAGAAATGATGCTACTGTTTTTATTTTCTAGAAACAACACTACAGAAGAAATGCATATGAAAACATCATATCTCCCTTTCTTTTCTTTTTTTCTCTACTCATTTCTCAATCTTTCTGTTTATCTTATATGTACTGGAATATGAATAGATCGTGAAAATCAACTACAGTAGGTAACACTGTTACCGACATCTAAGATTAAATACCATGTATAGGCTGATATGTCTGGTATTAATGATAAGCTCTTTTTCACTATCAATTAGTACTTTAGATGAAATCATGACCAACCGATCTAAACTGATAAGACATTTGTATATAGAAAGAGAAAGAAAAATAAATAGACTTGTGGAGCCCATGTATTGTAGCCACTACGTATGTTCCTCTGTGCTAGACCTGTTATTTTCTATCCTAGGGTGTGTAGTATCAGCCATGTATCACGCAAATTCAAAAGGTGTGCTGTGTTGTACTGGCCCTACAATAAAGAAAAATCACGATCAGATATATGCCAAAGCACAAAAAATACAAAAATATAATACAAAAGTAATGTCTCTGAAAGGAAATATAAACTAAAAGATGGTGATTTCATTTGGTACCATCATAGTGTGATAGTTTAAAAATAGAGAAACAGATAACTGTATGTGAACAATGCAGCTAATAAAGTTAAGTGACCCGTAAATTGAAAACTTTATTGAAAAAAGGCAATGGAAAATCACCGACTCTCCCACTTAAAATACCAAATAAAAAACAGAACAAAATCCTTGACAAATTCTGCACAAGCAATATTTCTTATTATAAATACAAAAAAAAACGATGAAGTGAAAATAAGCTATTTTTTATTTATCAGTAATACATCATAATTCGCTTATACTACGCGTCAGATGAGAATAGTAAGTCCATGTAAAACGATTATATAGATTGAGCTATGGAATCCTGTGTGTATATGTTCATGTACGTATCAAAATAATCAATAGACTAGTATCACACCTGCTTTTAGCTTGTTAATATAAGAGATATCATTATAAAGTGTATGATAAATGACAAGATAATTTTATTTAATAGTAAATACAGGCAATACTATGTTCATAACGGGTGTCACTTGTATTTTTTTTTATTATAATTTTTCAAATAATGATATTGACTAAAGTGTATGCTTTATTAATATCCTGATAAACTGAATTCAATGAGTAAACAGATGCTATAAATCTTATAAGAAATAATAGTATCAAAAGTTATCTATCATAAGTATCTCTGGATTATTAAGCAAATTTAAATAAGAGGCTACATTAAATAAACTATACAAAATACTTTGACAGTGGCTCATCTATGCCTTGTTTTGTTTTGATATCAAATAAACATATGATTGTTTATGATAATAATTAAAGGTTCATATAATGACTGGTTAATCAACTTTTTTATTCTATTATTATTTTCTCTTCTCAAATACATATATCCATAAAATATATTTCTGAGGTCATAATCTTAATTCGAGTATTATCTTCTCTTCTTCTAATCATTGATCACGATGGTACTTAAAGAAAATAAGAAGATAGTAGCTACTCCTTGGAGGATGAGGCAGATTAGCAAAGAACTACATGAATTACGAGGGTACATATAAAAGCAATTAACTGTTCTTTTTATTGTTTTCTATTCTATGGCTTGCAAACTACAACTTACACCCTTTTTTTTTTGGTTGATTGTTAGGAATCTAAAGACTATGATCTCTCTCATCATACGTAGGATACCTTATAAATGCTCACTCAATCTATATGTTTTATTTATTCTCATTTTTAGCATCCGGAGAAGACATTTATGAAGTCAATAAGCTAATATCCGAAAAATGTGCTACAGCAAAGACCCTAAAGTGTCGTAAAAAATGTGTACTGGTTCAAAATGTCCTTTCTTCTGTTCAGACGTGTCTAAAAGAATATAAAAAAAGTAATTACTATCTACTAAAGACATGAATAAGAAAGAAAGTAGAGTACCTCTATCTAATTTGTTTTTATTTTATTTTATTATGCTTTTCACTGTACATGCTATAATCAAAAGCTCCCGACAATGGACTGATTGTATACTGTGGTGTAGTTAGTCTCAAAGGCAATAGGGAGAAAGATATCAATGTATTTTTTGAGCCTCATTTGCCAATCTACACCTCATTGTACTCTTGCGACAGTGAATTCCATACAGAAGCTATGGAGAAGCTCTATAATGTAGATGGTTCTCTTGGGTATATTGTTGTAGCCGGAGGTAGTTGCTTGTTTGGTCTCTTGTCAGGAGATACTAGGGATGTTCTTTATGAGCTCCATGTCGAACTTCCAAAGAAGAATGGTTATGGTGGCAATGCTGCCTCTCGTATTGCACGCTCTCGTGAAGAAAGGCGTCAATTGTATATGAAAAAAATATGTGAACTAGCATCTGATTACTTTATCTTGAACAACAAGGTATGATAAATAAGAAAATAAGCATCTATGCTTTCATCCCCCCAAAAAAAGAATCATTCCATAAAACTATGAAACTATAGAGTGTGGTCAATGGAGTTGTATTAGCAGGATTAGGAAACATAAAATCAGAACTATGTCAGTCTCATCATCTTGACGCACGCCTTCAAGCTATAATCGTGAAAACCGTGAATGTTAAATGTGGTGGGAAAGCTGGATTTTATCAAGCCATCGCTTTAACAAATGAATTAAGATCTGATGAAAAACTTACAAAGACAGTGCAGCTGTTAAGGGAGTTTGAAGAAGAAACACTCCAGGATAATGACAAATTCTTTTATGGTATTCTGGAGACCGTCAGGCTTCTGAAAAAGGGCAATGTAAAAACTTTATTTGTTTGGAATGATCTCATGTATACACGTTGTGTTTTAAGAGATAGCTACAGGCCTGAGCGTATCTTTTACTATCCTAAAGAACAAGATGAAACTTTATCCAGCCTTTCTATGTCTGAAAAAATCGAAAGAGAAATTGGAATGAAGGTTTTTCAAAAATCACCCTTAGTGGAGTGGTTGGTTGAGTTCTGTAAGAACACAGGCACAACTATTCATTTTATCACACTACGATCGGAAGAAGGACGCCGATTCATAGAAAAATTTCATGGCCTAGGAGGATTGCTATATTACAAGGTGATCTTTTTTCACTTTGACACGTTATAGACTGATTTTTTTGTAGGAAGAATGAATGGAACAGCATTAAAAAACTAAGAAACTAAGAATACAATATCAGGGCAAGAAAGTTGTATAGCTTCATTAAATCGTCTTTTGTCTTAATATTTTCATTAAAATGCTGTCATTTTTGGCTATTGAGCTCTCTATTTTAGACCTGTTATCAGCTTGATAATCTATCATGGAAACACCGAGAAAATTCCTTTTGTAAGAGTAGTTATCACATGGGATTTAAAATAGGCTTAGAGGCATAGATAATGTATTATGTTTCGTGTAATTACATTCAAGCCAATAATATGGACAGTGTATTATATTAAATCTGTTGTAAATGTGTATGACCAGTCATAAAGAATAGTGCTGAGGAATATCAAAGAGATGCCAACCTTCTCGTAGCTATATTTAAATGTTGTGGTTTATTCATTCTATTTTGTGCATCTATTTAAATAATTAGATTCAATCAAATATATTTTTACACCTTTTTCTCACTATTTTCAAATTGATTCATGGGAAATTCTACGATGGGTGTAAAATTTATGAATTCCTTTATGTATGTATACTTTAATACATAATACTCTCTTCTTAATCTCGAAAATTATTCATGCGCTGTTGTCTATCCTAGGGAGCAATATCCTATGTGTTTTCAAACTTTCTATGTAGATGAAGAGCTATTAAGGATCGACACTTTGGATATTGGTGAATATTATAGTAAAAACTGTCTAAAACAAGAATATGTTGGTGGCATTATCTGACATAAATTCTATTTATTTTATAGACAATTATTACATTGACCTTACACCTATTCTTCACAATAACCTTCTTGAAAATCCAAACATATTCAAAGGGTTCTATTTAGCTTCAGAGTGGCTCATAAAGTATACCTTTAGAATGGTTGAGGGTTATGTCAGCTATATACAGCCAAACAGATTGATATATATTGCTCTTGATGGAATTCCTCCTGCAATCAAACTTGACTATCAAAAGCGCAGAAGAAAATACGTTCAGAAAACACAAGAGAGAAAAAGAAAAATAATATATAACCATTATGAATTTACTTCTGCCAATATTACACCTGGTAAGCGACAAAGATATTTTTCAATAAACCACCTGTATAACTAAAATTCATGCTTTATCTCTTTCAGGCACTGAATTTATGAAAAGGCTGATTACCTACTTTGAGGAGTGTTTAGAGAAGAAAAGATCCTCAATTGATCACTGGAAAAATGTGAAAATTATCTTCTCACACTCATCTATTCCTGGTCCAGGAGAATGGAAAATAATAAATACTATTTCTGGCAGTGCTAAATTTGACAGCAAAGGTCGCGAGATAAGACACCTTGTCCAAGGATTTGACAAGCAAGTCCTTTTTATAGCCCTAAACTGTAACAAGAACAAATTATTATTATCGGGCCCTCTCAGATATGATCTAGATCAAAGGTAAAAGTAACTTATTTTAATCTATTAGTCTGTTCTCAATAAAAAGGGAATGCATAGAAAATTCAGTACAATTGATATTCTCACCCTTCGTCAAGTAATTGAACAAGAGTTTGCCTTTCTAAAAGAGATTCCTGGATTCAAATACAATAAGAAATCACTTTTTCTCGACTTCACTTTACTAGAAACACTTAAGCGATTTACTTTCCTTCCACATCTAAAAGAGCTAGAACACCAGGACATTAAATTCAGTAGTATGTTGTCTGTCTACAAAAAAGTCTTGAGAGATACAAAGAAGTATATCTATCAAGATAAAATCAACATTCCACAACTGGAGATATTATGTCAAGAGTTGTTGAAGATGTATTATGCTTTAGTGCCTCCAAAAACAGTTGAATCAACACCATCCGGTTTATCCTTTCAAAAAGACAAAAAACAAAAGGAAAAAACGAGTTTTTTATATTCAAGCGTAAGTTCCATCTATTATTTCCTGAATGCAGAATTTATGTCTAATATTACCCGAACAAAAAAAGGCCAATCGTTACTCAGTAGAAGAATATGCAGAGCAGTATATAATAGCACTTCATTGGGTTATGCATTATATCCAGGGAAACATTATCTCATGGTCATGGCGTAGTACCATTCCCTTCCTTTGTAGCAGACTTGAAAACCTTTATGATATTTCCTATATTACGGCTCCAACCTTTGAATTGGGTGAACCAAGAGAACAGAATGAGTACCTTTTAGAGATGTTTTCAGATCGGGATTACTGGAACAATGAATTGAAAATGAATATGAAATAATAGTAGTTATGAGACTTCCTTTTCCTATTGATTAAAAAGGCTATTTTTATGTTTAATACATCATGTACAGTTTAAAGTATTTTTATTTTTTAGGCGTGGTTTGCTATTCGCGTATTGGGCATTTTAGCCACCCTATGAGAACTTTTTTTTTAAAATAAATGAGAATAGACATAGAAACACTTCAAATACATAACTGAAAAAAATAATGCAAAGAGAGAGGAGACGGAAAGAAAAGAGAATATAAAACATCAATGAAGGAAAAATAAGGAAAAAAATGATTGTAAATGATAGTAAAATGATAATTATGAATAGACATCCAAAAGGCCATAAAGTCAGCAAGGAAGCCAGGACACCAAAAAGATAACCGTCATCCTGTGGTGGTTCGAAATCCAAAGAGGGATACTTAGAGCAACTCGGACAATCCTGAGGACACAAATACAGCAACTACACTAGCAGCTTCTGGCTTTGCTAAACGGGTTAAGAATGAGTGGTGGAGGAGAGATCGGAGGAAAAGTGAGGATACAGCGTCTGTTGCCGAAAGAGTCCTTTGCACTCTATGGCGGTGTTGGCGTTCCCGCTCAACACACCCATCAGCAGCCTCAAGAGACATTATACAGTGGAAGTCAAAATAATAAGGATAGCTTTTTTACATTCCGATATGCTTCTGTAATAAGAAATACTTATTCTTTGTCATAAAAGCATACATTAAACACACTGTAATGTCGGGCACAAGAGACACGTTTGAGGACACGTAGGGCCTTGGGTGGCTGGCTACTGAAACGGTCGAGGAGATGAATGGATGGGGTGTGGGAGATGTGTTCGCAAGTGCGAGAATGTAGTGTAATGGGGTGATATGGTATCTTCCACAAATAATGTAGGGGTCAGAGAACAAACAGGTTTAAAGGGAAGAGTGTGGGGATGGTTTTGCAAGTGCGAGGGTATAGTGTTAGAGTAAGGTACTGGTTATATCACCAACAAAGTAGGGGACAGAGAACAAACAGGTTTGTAGAAAGAGTGTGGCACGTTGTGCGAACACAGCTCAGAACCAACGAAAAGGAAAGAGACACAAAGATAACAGGTTGAGAGCAAGAAACAGCCCACTATCCGAGTCAAAGAAAGTCTATGTTACTTAACAGTACTCCAGAAGTAGCTCGAGTCAAGGTTTATTTTTATTCAAGAAGTAGTGAACTACCCTTTTTATACTAATTGCTAGTTTATTCCCTATGACGTGGGGTTTTTGCTACTTATCATTACAAACGTACTTCCCACCAAACCTCCAAGAAGATTGGGCGGTCACACTACACCATCTCACAACACAGTAGAGACTTGAAAACCGGATGAAATATAAAGAAGGTAAACAAGATACTATATACAAATTTATTGAGTGAAAACCCTTAATATTGGGTGTTTCTACCCTTGGCTTTTATCACAGCCCTATATCTCCGCCCCATGCTGGCAATGAGGGTGTCTGTGGTGTCCTTGGGAATATTCTCCCATTCTTCTAACAAGAGTACCTCCAAATTTTGAAGAGTACTTTTGGGAGTCATTCTCTTTCTGATGGCTATGTCAAACTCCCTCCATAAATGTTTTATGGGGTTGAGGTCGGGGCTTTGTGAGAACCGCCCCTCCATAGTGACAATGCTTTCTTGTGCCTTCCACAGCCTGGACTTTTTACTCTTGTGGCAGATGACATTGTCTTCTTAAAGAACATAATCAAACTCTGGATTCATTAACTCGATCTGGTTCATCTTAGGGCAGTAGTTATCCTTTAAGGTATCAATGTATCTTCTACTGTCTATACTGCCCTTCACAGGCACCAACCTTCCGACACTTTCACCAGAGAAAGAACCCCACACCATTACACTACCGCCACTAAACATTATGGTGGGCTTGACGTTCTTTAGGAGCAGTCCCTCATTAACTTTTCGCACCACCCTGGTACGGTTGTTAGTCCTCATCAGTTGGTACTTTGACTCATTGGACCAGATGACTGTCTTCCAGTCTTCATCTGTTCAGTGAAAATAGGTCTTAGCACAAGCAAGTTTCAACTTCTTGTGCTTATTGGTGAGGAAAGGTTTCTTAACCACCCTGAAAGAAAACAGGCCAATCTTCTTCATCAATTTTCTAAGTGTTCATGGACACTTGGGTGGTCATCTGCTTGCGAAACTGATCTATTGTCTGGAATGAATCCCTTCTCACTTCGCGACTGGCCTCTCTCTCGTCTCTATCATTAAGGATGGGCTTGCACCTAGTGCTCTTCTTGGCTGTGAAGCAACCAGCTTCCTTGTATTTCTTCACGATACGGGAAACAGACTGCTGACAAACTCCAAACCTAGCAGAGATGGCAACATGAGTGGTCCCATTGACAGTGGCCTCGTGAGCAATGAGACAATGATCATAGTCGTCACTATTTATTTTTCCTGTTTCCAAGTGGTTTTTTGGTGTGTTAGATGAGGTAGACATTAGAGTAGAAAAGCGATAAATGAAGAATTCTTATTAATAATAATAATTTCAAGGGCAAAACTATGGTTTGAATTTGAAATCTTCCTTGTTTTATTGAAAGCCCATGTACCATATGATGTCTTAATTTATTATTTTTATATGATAATAAACAATTCTACTGTGCTAATCTATTTCTCTCTCTTGATTTTCAACGCAAGTAAGTATAGGCAGAGTCAATATTCAGATATAGTGTGCTGTAGCAAGACTTTAACTATTTAACTATTCTATAAGGTACTATGATTCGAGGAACAGTGGAACCCAAGGAATGCTCTTTCATATGGTCAATTCCTGAATGGTCAAATATTAAGGCAGATTCTGAAGTACGCAGTCCATATTTTCAAGGAAGAAACTATCAATGGTAAGCTAACAATACAATGCATTGTATATACTTTATCCTAGTATACGTTTCTTTTTCATAATGATTGTTTCGTGTCAAACAAAAGTATTAACTATATGTCTATAGGTACCTTAAGGTAAAAAATAGACAAACAAGCCAAACCAAACCAAACTATGGTTCTTCATTTGTATTACCAATTAAACATATACACTGAATAGGTTAAAAAAGGAGTGGATAATAATAAAGAGGTATTCTATCAAGAACAAGTAATAGAGTACTGTCTTTGTTTACTAGTTCTCAACTTGATTACCACAATAGCATGTTGGAATCTACTTGAATTGTGGAGGAACATTATTAACAGGAAACAGTAACAAATTGAAGCTTAATGTTAAAGCTGAGATTGCTATAATGCCACCTACAGAATCTACCCTTGAGTCTTTAGTAAGAAGTAAGATGACATTTTCTATGACATGGTATACTTGAATACACATTAATCAACTGCTGGTAGGAATTAAAAATCCCTATGATTTAGGTAGACAAATGACTAATAATCACAATTGAATTTAACTGTGACATTTAATAGAAAAGTCTACTGGAAGGGGGTATTCACAGTTTATATCTATGGCAGATGTTGATGACTATCTTGACAATGGCATGTTTACTATCTCTGTCAAACTTGAAGAATTAGATACTCATCAACTAAAAGTGAAGCCAAACCCTATGATCCAAGCACCTCTTCAGTTTGATAGCAGTCTTATTTCACAATTTCACGATATCACGATTCGAGTATTTGAGAGTGAAGAAGAATCAGAAACCAGCGATGAAGATGATGTATCAGGTAGCCAGGTGTTTTATAGTTCCAAGTTGATTCTAGCTACAATATCCCCATTGTTTAAAGAGTTATTTACAAGTGGCATGAAAGAATCTACAGAGAAAGAGATCATTCTTCGAGGAGTGGATCCTAAAGTATTTGAAAGAATTCTGGACTTTGTTCATACCAACAAGATTGACATTGGAAGCATAAAAGACTGTGCCAGCCTATTGAGAGAAGCAGATAAATTTATAATGGAAAGATTTATCTCTGAAGTAGTATACTATCTACAATTGAGCATTAGCTGCAGTACTTTGTGGGAGATATGGAACATAGCAGGCAAGTCAACATCAGACACAAGTATATTTTGGTTAACTAACAGTAAATATTGGCATGTACAGATGACTATAATCTTATTGAATTAGAAGAGACTTGTGTTGCTTTTATGAGATCCAACTGTGTTGATTTATTTGCTGATCCTGGATGGATAAATGTAAAAGAAAGTGTTGCTCTAAAGGCTCTGCAAATCAACAATCTTCAAACAAATGTTAATGAAAGCGTATTTTATGAAGCTGTTCTACAGTGGAGAGAAAGTAATCTCAAGAATATGAAAGATGAAAACAAATGGAATGAAACTGGATATAATTCTGGATCTTATGATGAGAAACTAGAAGATCAAATAGTATCTCTTGAATGTCAACTAAAGAAACTCAGAAGTATCCAACGGGAAAGAAAAAAGACTTCCACGGAAAACAAAGTACCAGGAACTAAGCCAACCCATAATATAAGTCAACTCAAAGAATACACACGCGAAGAAAGGGTACTTGAGTGGAAACTCGAGAATACTACACTGAGTCAATTGGATCAGATATTTGCATCCATGATATATTGTATCGTGTTCTCAAAAATGAGCAATGATTACATTATGGATGTTGTTGAGAATAATGTGGATGTAATGCGTGTGAGAGGCATCGATTATTTGGTAAATGATAGTATAGTATTGATTTCTGAATAGCTGTTTTAATACATGTTATATTAGCTTAGAGAAGCCTATCGACACGGTATTCAAAAAGGCCCAAACACTACTGGTGATGAATTGCGATCTCAATGTAAAACTCTAGGATCTGACAATACACTTGATTATTGATATTAGCTAATGATATTTTCTTATAATGTTGTTCAAAAAATCATAAACAAAAGATGTGTTTGTAATATAAGAAATATATTTCTCAAAGCTTTCTTATATTTAATAGATAGATAGTCTATATACCTTTTCTATTTGATGCATTAGTTTATATAAAATTACAAAAGCAATCTCTTCCAAAAACATAGGAAGGACTACTAGCATATATTAATATATGCCAGGGATCAAATACATCCTAGTTTGCAATAATTTGATAAATATTCATTCATAGAAGTTTTTTTTTGTAAGAATATAAACTCACTTCTGTTATCTTTCTTTTATAAATAAAAAAAATTATATCAATTGATCAATTGAAATAAACATTTATTGCCATGAATGATTATAGCAAATATTGTTTTTTTTTATAGTAAAACATTTCTATTGTAAAATGATGGGGTAAAAGTCTTTTTCTTTTTCAAATGTAGATTTCGTGTTTTAGTTTCATAGCTTATCTTGATAGTGTAATGACTTTATGAATTCATTAGATAGAGACGTGAAAGTTTCAATACATAAAGATAGTAGTGTTGTATAATACACATCAGTGGTTTTCATTTGTAGGTTGCTTAGCAACTTACCATCTTCTTCCTATGTTGACAATGAGTGTGTCTGTCACTTCTATTGATATCTTACCTTATTTCAGTATCAGGGTAGCCTCTAACTTTTGTTTGGTGGAATACACTATCCTGTCCCTCTCAATAATCTTCTTGAGTTGGGCTCACAGAAGCTCCATTGGTCTGAGATCGGGACTTTGTGAGAGCCAGTAAAGATCAATAATTATACCGTTTACTACCTTCCAATTGAGTCATTTTACTTGTGTGGGCTCTAGCATTGTCTTCCTGTAGGTGGTAACTGACTAAAGAGTGTATACGAGAGAGAATCACTTGAGTTCAGGGCAATACACTTCTCCCAAGACATTGATATACTTGTCGGAGATTATTTTGCCTACTACTACGATCCATCTTTCAGCACCCTCCTCACTGATGCAGGCCTGTTAAATAGGCGAGATACCTCGGTCTTGTCGGAGTATGTATTCAGCTTATGGTGCAGAGTAACTGAACAAGTCTTTATTTTGGTATTATTCTCTATATATCTCTGGTGTTTTAATGAAAATAATTTTAGTATAGGATGATTCAGACATTTATGTTTTAAATAAATAAATAAATAAAAATAGTAGTGTTATAAGAAACAATGAAAAAAAAAGTATAAGTTATTATTTGTTTTAAGAAGAGTTCTGAATCCAAATAAATAAAATCCGATCTATCTCCATCTGTGGTTCTGAATGTACAACAAGATCGATAGTGAAGCATAGAGCCATATAGGCTGGCTGATGACACCGTTTTACACTCACAGGTAAATGTTAGGTATGATATTAGCCAGTGTAAGAACTAAGTGTAGAGGTATATCAAGAACAAGGAGGATGTCAGAGAACTACTTGCCATAAATAGAGATATCGATCATCTCCGTCAGTAGAAACACGGACCACCTAAAGGAAGACCACACGATAGAAGAAGAGATTAGGGATGGCGTATATCTAAGGGGTGATACTTTAGTAACAAGGGTTCTTTCTATATATTTTTATTATTAGATAGTATCAATTAGAAAAATATAAAAGAAGTGTGAAAGACCCATCAATGAATATCAGACTTTGTTTACTCTCTGAACTATCTGGATATCCTTTGGTTGAAGCCAAAGACAACAGGGAACCACAGCAGATACTAACAGAGTATCAAGAAAGATCCAACGACAAAGAATGAACACAGAAACGTACTAAGATAAAGATAGTAAATATTAAATTACTTGTGTTTAGAGACTATATCACTCAATGCTATATCTCTAAATTAATGCTCAAATAAAATTCCCTTTTTATTCACAATTAGTCGGCTACTAGTTTTATGTTTGTCTTTCAAGTAATGTTAGTATCCTTAGCTATTTTTTCATTGGTAATTAATATAAAGTGATCTGAAAAATCCTATTACATTTTTCAGATTTGGGGCTATTTCTATATTAATAAATAACATACACTATTTTTCATTTTTCATAACACTCCTTTTCTTGTAATGTATAACTCATCCAAAACTTCAAATATCTTCACCAAAAACCCCGAGATATATAAGAAATATAATATTCTCGAGACTTGTTCAGATTCTTGCATGAAGTGCTGAACCTGAAATCCACTCAGGTCGAGGCATCTCGTATGTTCAACGTCCCTCCTGCCGATGTAGGGTACATCTTGAAGCATTTAAAGAAGACAGGCTTATCGGTATATTATCTCAAGAGTGGCAGAAAGAGAAATATGGATGATAGGGCCCTATGGTGGTTGAGAAGAACAGTAGTTAGTGATTCTTATCAGACCAAAGAAGCCATTAGGGCAAGCATGGCCATCAAGATCTCATACAAGACTTTGAATAAATAACTTGACAAAATAGGATTTTATTCATTCATTCTGGTAATCAAACCTCTTCTGAAAAATAAAAACATGGAGGTAAGACTCAAGTGAGCCCGTGAGCACGTTGGTTGGACCTATGAACAGTGGCAAGAGGTCGTCTGGTCCGATGAGTCCAGAATGGAGCTGATGTGCTACGACAGGGGCATGATTTTTCTTAGGCAGTATGTCACGAACTTTAAGCATTAGAATATCTTATAGAAGAAGTTTGGAGGTGGTGGGGTGATGGTATGGGTCTGCATCAGTGAGGAGGGTGCTGAAAGATGGATCGTAGTAGTAGGCAAAATAATCTCCGACAAGTATATCAATGTCTTGGGAGAAGTGTATTGCCCTGAACTCAAGTGATTCTCTCTCGTATACACTCTTTAGTCAGTTACCACCTACAGGAAGACAATGCTAGAGCCCACACAAGTAAAATGACTCAATTGGAAGGTAGTAAACGGTATAATTATTGATCTTTACTGGCTCTCACAAAGTCCCGATCTCAGACCAATGGAGCTTCTGTGAGCCCAACTCAAGAAGATTATTGAGAGGGACAGGATAGTGTATTCCACCAAACAAAAGTTAGAGGCTACCCTGATACTGAAATAAGGTAAGATATCAATAGAAGTGACAGACACACTCATTGTCAACATAGGAAGAAGATGGTAAGTTGCTAAGCAACCTACAAATGAAAACCACTGATGTGTATTATACAACACTACTATCTTTATGTATTGAAACTTTCACGTCTCTATCTAATGAATTCATAAAGTCATTACACTATCAAGATAAGCTATGAAACTAAAACACAAAATCTACATTTGAAAGAATTCCTATTCTTTCTTTTGGTCACTTTATATCCAAGCTCATTAGCTATCCATGTCAATAGAGAAAACCCAGTTTCCTACTTCACATATCCATTACTTTTATGAATTTATTAGTACATATTGAAAATGTATTATAACTAAATAGACATTAAGAAACAGGTAGAATTTTCTTCCTATTGTGTATTAGAGAGGGATTACATTGCTATTACAGACTTTATTTGTCTTTGTCTCTCTAAAGCCATGTCTCTCTAAAGAACTATCTTGTAAACATAAGCAGTGGATCCATTTCTCAAACTGTAGACTGAGATTCAAATGCCTCATTAGATACTACCCATTCCATGACTCTAGAGAACTTCCCGGGGTTTCTTTGGGTTTGCGAGACTGGCTTTGATAAAGATAATGAAATAGACGGTCATTGTCCACTTTATTTATTTTCCTTCTTTCTTTTCTTCTCTTCATATATAATGAGTCGCAACGGTCCAGCAGGAAAGATACACCTTGAGAATGCCTTCCACAATGGCCACAGTACTCAAGGAGCCAACGGTATAAAGAAAAACAATCATTTGTTTGTACTATCTGTTCTTTATTGATTCTCTCTCTTCTCTCTCTCTCCTTTTTCTCTCTTTCTTTTTATGTATGTATGTATGTATACATGTATATCTGCATGTTTTTGTATATATATATATATCTGTATGAATATAAATGATGCTATGGTATAGATCAGTCACCTAAGATCAAGTCTTTGCGATGCATCTTCTGTAGCATGGTAAGGCTCATGACCTATACAGCTCCACAGCCTTCAACCACAGCCTTCAACCACAGCCTTCAACCACAGCCTTCAACCACAACTGCAACCACAAACAATCTAAAAATGTCTTATATATAGGACAAGCCATTAGATGCCTTTTCTCAGACACAAATCCAGAAAGCAACCTTCAACCGTAAGCAAATCCTTTCTTTTCACCTTTTTTGTGTTTGAGATGAGTATTGATACTTCTATGATCCTTCTCTTCTCTCTTTTCCTCTCTTTTTTTTCATTTTTTTTTCATTTTCTACAGCCTATGCTCCTCCCAGTTACAACAAAGGCCTTAAAAGCAAGCAGATCTCTTGTAAACAGTGCACTGCAGGTGTCACTGTCTCTTTGACATGTATGTTATGCACAATAAAAAAGCCTCTCGAACAATTTGCAAAGGTAAATAATCTATTTATTCTCATGCCTCTTTTCTTTCTTGGGAGAGCTTGATATATCCTGCACAAAGAGGAAGAGGAAGAGGAAGAGGAAGAAGAAAAGAAAAGATTGCTGATGTGGTGTGGCGTGGGGGTGGATTGTCTATTAGGTGCAACGTAAACATAATGAAAAGGCACGCTGCTTGAAGTGTATGAAGAAACGTGAAGAGGAGGATGTGGATGACTCTGACTATGACTCTGAATACGACTCTGAAGACGATTGAAGAAAGAGTCAAGGTAACTTTCAAAGTAATGTCAGTGCTATAAGACAAAATAAGACATTATTGATTGATTGGTTGGTTGATTGACTCTAGGGTAGTGTATTGACTCACTGTAGCAGCCTTTGGGCAATATGAACACTGAAGATAAGGCCATAAGGTGTAGATTCATGAGAGTACCATTTTGGCTTTATTAAAAGAAAGAACAACATGCCTTGACTATTTTACATTGGTTTTCATTGAAGAGAAAGAAGGGTGTTGTAGGTGTGTATAAGGTGCAAAGTATATAGGGTGCAGAGTATGTAAAGTGTGTAGAGTGTGTAGGAGTGTCTAAAGTGTAGGGTGTCTAAAGTGCAGGGTGTAGAATGTCTAAAGTGTAGGGTGTCTAAAGTGCAGGGTGTAGAATGTCTAAAGTGTAGAGTGTCAAGAAGATAAGCAAGAAGATGTGCACCACAAGACAGAAAGACATGTTCATTATGAGAATCCATCCTCTGTACTTTCTCTCTCTGTGTGCTCAACGACTGCCTAACCAGCTAGTTGAAAAAGGAGTCCCCACTTTCCAATTACCATTGGGCTCTAATCCCGATGGCCTAGAAACAAGTGCATCGTATGAGAAACTAGAAGGAACATGTCTCAAGGGACTCTTCTGCTTCTGGCCCACCTCTCGTCCCAAGGAGGACACTTGTCGAGCATTCCTATCTGTTCCTGTGCTTTTGGAGGCTCGAACAATAGGGTACGGAATACGAGGAGTGGCCTTGTCTCCAGACACAACTGACCGAGAATAGCAAGACACGGGCCCATACTGACAGATACTACTCTTCACACGTCGAATGTCCACCTTTCCACTCTGGCGGTCCTTCTCAAATCCTGCTGTTTTGGGTCGCTGCTGTTCCTCCGCAAGATCATGATGGCCCATGTTGCGTGTGGATGTTTTTGGGGCCTTGGCTACTGTCATGGCTGGATCATGTGTATAGCGTGGCACAATAGATTCGTAAGAGATGGAACGTCCCATCCGTGGAGAAGTCATAATGTGTTGGTGAGGATGACCTTTTCTTTGAAATACGTGCGAGATCCAGGATAGTGGGCCAGCAGGGGGTGTGCGTGAAGTGGGTGAAAAAGGAGAAGACTTCAAGAGGGCTTTTTGATCCATGGTTTCTCTCTTTTGATCCATCTCTTCTTCTACCCTTTGTCTGTACTCCTCCACTTTGCTCACGTACTCTACTTGGAGCTCATTCATGGTTGCTCTTAGCTGTCCCATTGCCTGGAGTAGCATTTGGAACAGATGAAGTACAAGGTAAAAGGTAGAAGAGGATTCTTTAGGACTCTCTTCCCATTCTTCCTGAACCCATAAGAATCTAGTACCAAGGGCATCGATGTCTACTAGGATATTCTCAATAATCGAATTGCTCATACTGCTCAACTCAAAAATATCAAATGTTCTTCGTAGGCGTCGGTTAAGAGCTCTGATGTCGGTGGCCACAAGACGTTGCAATGTTTGGGAGACATAGAAATGAAGTTCATGGTAAGGTGCTCTTTGTTCATCCATCAGATCTTTCTTGCTCTCTGGTAGCAAAAGAGTAGGGGTGGGTGGACTTGTTTCTTTACTACACTTTAATAGTAGTTATTCATGTAAGTGTCCATGTTATTAACCCGGTGCCATTGACAAGAATTACCTTTTCACTCAAGGTGTCGTTGTATATGGGATGCCTTTCTGTAGGAGTAGCACTCGATTCTAGTTTGTCCTTGTCACAAAGATCTGTTGACTGAGGTGCATGGTAGTGGTAGTGATGATGAACAATAGATCGGACAGGCAAAGAAGACAGTCCAGTAGTGTTGATAGTAGGTTTTACCCGGATGGTGTCTTTTCCTTTTGCTGATCCAGGCTTTCGTTCTCTTGTCGTGACGGGTGAAGATGTCCTCTTCTCTTTCTGGAGAGGACTCTTTCTCGGGTGACCACTGATCTCTTTATCCGTAGATCCAAATCCAGTAGATACCATACTGTAAAGAGAAGGAACACTTTTTGATAGTAATGGAGAGTTAGCACTCTCTGGCAGTGCATTGGAGTTGATATCTATCCATGGGAGTGATTCTTCTGTCTCAACACTTTCTGAGGGTGGTTGGGTGTCTGTTTCATTGCTGGAGGTGTGTTCTCCTTCTTCATTGAGATCTGTTTTGTATTTGCTATGGGTGGAAGAGATTTCCCTGACAAGATCCAACAAGTATTCCATGCTCCATGGCTGTAACTTTGGTACCGTTGTAATTGCCGTTGGTGTTATCTAAACAGAAATGATATACCATAAGTATCAATAGCATGCATATCTTATATGTTGTGTCCATCTTTGTCCGAATCCTCCACTGTCTATTGGTTATAAAGAGTGGATTCCCTTACCTTTCTATTATAAGGAATGGGCTCTGTCTCTTTCTTTGTTCTCATTTGGTCACATACAATAGACATGGCTTCTTTTGAATGATAAAGAGGGATGAATACAGGGAATGGTCATTTCTTATCGATACATGAACATTGTCCATGAATCTATCCTATTTCTTACCAAACTTTGATAAGAGTTTCTTCTGTTTAGCTTCCAACATGAGTTCGTGCTTGCGTGACACAGCTAGTTCTTGGCTCATGTCTTCCAACTAAGATAATATAGAACGTGGTCCACATAAGCCTACTTATCATTCAGTGGGGGTCATTGGACTTACTTTACAACGCAATGTTTCCTCACGAATATCAGCTTGTCGAACCATGAGCTTAAACACTTGGAGTTTCTCTACTTGGCTATACTTTACATCCAGATCTTGCGTCAATTGAGTGCATTTAGCATTGACTGTCTCCAGGTCAGCAACCGTCTCTTTTAAAATCTGATACATTGACGTATTAGTTTGTTTTGTTCTGTTTTGTTTTGTAAAAGGGGTAGGCTCATCTCTCCCAGGAACAGCACTCGTGATGATAGAGTAGGGTGATGGTAGTAAGAATGACCCTAGTAATAACTCTAATAATTCTATCTGCCAACTGCTATTATTTCTCACATAGAAATGAACATGCCTTTTCGGCCTTTTGGTATTCCCATTTATATCGTTTGCATTCATGCAGTACTTCTTGCTTTGAATTCTCTGATTCTTCAAGAGACTGTTCCAATTGAGCTACCTTCTCATGGGCTGTATTCAGCTACAGTATTGCATAATGGGTTACACGGTACTACTTTATAGGATCAATCCTTACTGCGCACCTGATTCTTTAAGGCCTGTGTTCTGTGGTTGGTGTCTAGGACATGGGCCTCATGTTTCTGTAATAAGCTCTGGCCAATTTCTTTAGCATAGGGTGGGATTAGCGTCTGTTGTTATTGGTAGATCCATGGAGAGGGGTAGTTGCGTAGCAATGGGGTTGCATTATTATGTAGTGATAGGGTGATGGAAGAGAGATGACCATAGATGGGACAGATCTCTCTATTTCCATCTCTATCTCTATCTTTATTGATGTAGACACCTTACCTGCAGCAAGACGAGTTTCTGATTCCAACTTTCGCATGGTCTTATTCAATGAGACAAGACTCTTGCAGTCTGACTGTTCACAACAATAACAGACCTCCAATAGAGAATACCCCGGAGAAAGAGAGTGTGGAGGGGTGGTGGTGGTGTTGGTAGTGTTGGTGTTGGTACTTTTATACAGCCACTCTTCTAGGGATTCTTTGGTGGGTGTTGGAAGAAAGTAATTGGCAGGTACAGCATGAGATGTTGATGTAGAGCGCCTTTTATCAGAGGTATTGGAAGGGAAACAAGGCAATGTTTTGGACCGACTGTTCATAGAAGTGTCTTTTATGTGCTTGTTGGTGAAAGACATGGCACAAACACACGTCCTTGAATAATAACAACAATAGTATGATGATGACTGTTATTATATAAAGAGAGACGATATAAGCTCCTCCCCCTCCCTAAATAAAAAAGAAGAAAGAATTCACAGTTCAACTCTTTCTTTTTTGTTTGGCAGTTGGCTAGAGCATATAAAATGCAAAAGAAGCACGGAAGGTACCCACTTTTTCCTTTTTTAGCAAGAGATAGACTTGAGAAGAGCACAAGAATAACAGTGACACTATGTGTAAGGACAGAAATAGTAATAGAAGGAGTGACAATAGATAATATAGAACAATGACCAAGACAGTAATATATATATATAAATATATAGATATATAAATAAATAGATATATAGATATATAAGTAAATAGATATATAGATATAAATATAAATATAAATAAATATGAATATATAAATATAAATATAAATATAAATAAATAAATACAAATAAATAAATAAATAAATAAATAAAAGAGAGAGAGAAAGAGAGAAAGAGAGAAAGAACAAGGCAAAAGTTGCCCACTGCTAAATTGTTTAAAAGGGAGTCCCTGCCATCATGCTTATTGGCACGAGGCGAATCACTTTTAGGGAAGGCGGAGAAGAATGTGGCATTGGACAGTCCCTCATCTTCATCCTCTTCCTCTTCTCCAGCACTGCCAATCGGACCATTCTCTTGTGCTTAAGGATAAAAGGTGTGTGGGTGACTTGTCTTCTTCGTCTCCTCTCCCCAAACACTGTAGATAGCTCCTTATACGTTGGTGTTAGCCAGGACTGTGCACTGGTGGGTGGGGTAAAATAACTACTGGAAATGGAAATAGTCAGTGGTAGAAGTGGATTACTATACACACGGATGGGGTTATTCTAATAGGTGCCTAACCACCATAGGAACGCACCTACAGTTATAAGACATTCTTACTGATTTTATTTACCGCCGTAGTCAAGTCAGTGCACACATCTGTCATTATCAAAAAAAGAAAAAGAAAAAAAGAAGAAAAGAAGAAAAGAAAGGGGAAAGGGGAAAGGGGAGTCAACAGCAACACGACAGATGCTGTCAACCAATAAAAACAGAGTAGTAAGATTGTGGTGCTTATCTATTCTCTCCCAAGAATGTTTAGGTAATGGAGGTGTATTTGTGTACAGGACTTCTATGATGTATTATCTGTCCAATAACAAGGGTGTATTGTCTTCAAAAGAATAGATAAAATAAGGACAAGTCAGAAAGACACTTCTTCCAATACAATACCTATGATCTACTATGTGACTTGTGTTTATATTCACCCTCATCAATTTCCATTATAGGAATGAGTTTCCAAAAGACAGGAATAGATTCAAAAAAGGAAACTCTGAAAAGACAGTTGTTCCTCTTACACACCAGGAGGTCTTTAGGATATAAAAAGAAATAGTCGGAATACAATTGTTTAAAAATGACATCGATTTGAAAATGTGTGAAAATAAATTAATATGTATTCATGTTAGTTCTTAAATAAAGATTATTATGTAGATTTACCTGTAAATATCTGAATCCAGAAGGAAACCACTTTCGATGTGGCGATATATAATATGAATGCATCAAAGAATATCTATTCTTCTCGACAGAATGGAGCTGGTCGGTGGCGACCCTTTAATCCCTCTTCTGCAATTGTATAGATATTCTTTGATGCATTCATATCCTTGCTCTAAACCATTCCATAACTTTAGCAAGGGTGGATACTGTTGAAATTCATAAATACCTCAGTGAGAATATTT
Organism: Spinellus fusiger; assembly: GCA_025094145.1. Classification (NCBI taxonomy): domain Eukaryota; kingdom Fungi; phylum Mucoromycota; class Mucoromycetes; order Mucorales; family Phycomycetaceae; genus Spinellus; species Spinellus fusiger. The sequence continues at coordinate 141,913 of JALLLS010000071.1, read as the reverse complement.
GTGTTATAAGTGTGGCAGATCTTGAGAACAAAAATAAGAGTAACTGTTAGAAGAGCTTTTCATATTAGGTGAGAGGTCAATCATGCGTACCCTCTATGTTCGAAGTTTATCAACATCAACCATAAGAAGATCTCCACCCTTTTGTCTCTTTTTTCAATGATTGATATAAAACTCTCGTCAAACCAACACAATGGCCTTTAAACTTGGCAGCATCTTTTATCTTTATTCCTGTGTCATAGGCAATGACTGGCATCTTGGTAGGATCATACTCTAATATTTTTAGGTGCAAATACCCCCTCTCACTAACAAAATAATAGCGAAAATAATGAGTCCAAGATGTATTAATGTACTCTCTATGTGTGTCGTATTACCCTTGCATTGGCATCTTCTTGCCTTTGCCTTTGTAATGGGTTCACTGGGTTTATTATAGTAAAAGAATATACAATAGAAACTGACTAACATGTCAGACATAATAAACATACACAAACACTTACCAGATTACAACTGTTGGTTTATATGCCAGACAAAGGCAAACAAGTTAAAAAGGATAGAGGTTATGGAGAACAACAGACAGTGTAATTAGCAGGTGTTTATATCCGAACAGAAGAGAACAAAACGAAACTTCACAAGTCATTTGCTTAATCAGAACTACCAAAGTAATGCAGACTACAACAACATTCTAGAAAGAAAAGAATTGCTTAAAGAACAGTTGCCTAGTTACCCGTTGTATTCAAATTGTATGTTGTGTCCCTGTTCATGTACCCTCTTTGATTTCCCTAGACCAGCCTTTGTATCCAATACTCCATTTCTTTGTTCCTGCTAGAGACCAAAAAACTACAGATTCATCTCTCTAGTGGTCCTGTTGATAACCACAGTGCCCTTTACTACAGATACTTGCAAACCTTTTGATTTTAAACACAGTTCCATAAAAGGGCAAAAAAATTATTACGTAACAGGTAATACTGTGCACCTTTAAAGACCCGAAAAATCTCCTGGTGTGTAGAATGCAAGGTCACAAAACGGCTTAGAAGGATTCTCTTCTCCTCTTTCATTTATTTTTTACTGCTACCCTCCCACACCCCACCCACCTCTTTGTGTCTTTTCTGTATTTATTCTCAAGCACAAGCACAAGCACAGGCACAGGCAAAAGAAAAAGAAAAAGAAAAAGAAAAAGAAAAAGAAAAAGAAAACACAGTCTCCCTACAGATCCAACCCAAATGACACTGCAAGAAACAACCAGCAAACGAAGAAGAAGAGATTCTGAAGATATGGAGACACCTCTTATAAAGAAACAAAAAGATATTCCTTCTGCACTGGATCTACTTCTTCCCACCTCATCCATCACTAAAGAACTGTCTGAAGAAGACTTTCGTATTATTACTGGTACCTATGAGCGTATTCTCTATGGTATCAACGCCTACTGGAAGACATCAGAAGCAGCAGCTGTGAGTGTAGACTTTAGGCCCAACACCTCTGCCATGGGTTATAGGTCTGATTGTGCTTACCTTTCTTCTTCTTTATTGTGCTCTGTTCTCTTAGTCTGGTTTCTCTCTTCACTTGGTGCCTATCTTTATTGTACCAGCACACACTGCCTGTATTCGTACTGTGGCTGTAGGAGGAAACTACCTGGCTTCTGGCAGTGCGGATGAGATTATCCGTCTCTATGATGTAAAGAGACGCAAGGAATATGGTTCTTTGGGAGGACATCACCAGGGAGACATCACAGACATCAAGTTCTTTGGCAAATACATGTTCTCTAGCAGTGATGATGGTACTCTCTGCTTATGGAGAACTAAGGACTGGGAATACCTGAAGACTCTCAAGGGACACAAGTAGGTTATTTCTCTTATAATGCAACTGAGCTTCTCTATTCACTACAGTTTTTTGTCCTTCATTCATATACACACAAAGAGGTCGAATTCATTCTCTTGCTATCCATCCTACAGGCAGAATTGCCCTGTCTGTGTCCAGTGATAAGACTGCCATTGTATGGAATCTTATGACAGCACGCAGGGCCAGTATGACCAAGTTAGGCCGAGATGAAGGACAAGTGGTGCTTTGGAATAAGGCAGGAGACCAGTATGCCATTCTATTTGACAGAAAGATCCACACCTATTCTGTCTCAGTAAGTGATAAAACAGCAGCCACCATAGCAATAATAACCCTATGTATGGTGTGGTGATTATAGGACGCACATATCATTAGTAAAATGGAACATCGATCCAAATTCCTCTGTATGCAGTACTACTTATCCCCCACCACCGAGAAAGAGTACATTGTCAGTGGACATGAAGACAAACACATTCGTGTATGGGACACCTCTTCAGGCACATGCATTGCTGAGTGGAAGGGACATGATTTACGCGTCAAGACAGTGGAGTTGTTGACTTCAAGACCTGCTCCCGAGACAGTAGTGACTGTTCTTATTACTACTTCTTCCAATGGAGTCATTCGATGTTGGGATCTGGAGAAAACCATCACAGACAGCACCAGTGAGGGTGTTTTATTGGGAGAATACGATACCAAGAGCCGTATCACCTGCTGTACAGTGCATTCTGGCTACTCAAAAGCAGTCATAGAAGAAGAAACGACCGAGAAATAACCAAAATGTCAATAAACAAAAAAAAAAAAGCAGACCTTATATGTACTTGTGGAGACTTCTTTTTATAAGAAAAAGGGTGTTGCACTGTTTCCTGTTTGATACTCAGATGTTGTACACGCTGTCGGTTAATAAGCAGGACCTCTTTTCTTATTCCTTATTCTCTCTTTTTCTCTTTTTCTGTCTTTGCAGTGGAGCTACCTTTTATTTATTTATTTATTTATTTCAGCAGCAGCAGTAGCAGCAGCAGCAGCAGTAGTAGTAGCAGTAGTAGCAGTAGTAGCAGTAGTAGCAGTAGCAGTAGCAGCAGTAGAAGAAGAAGCAGTCCTAGTTGTTCTAACAGCAGTAACAGTAGCCGTCATAGTCGTTGTCTGTGATTTCCAAAGTTACTTCTATACCCTCCCTTCCCTTCCTCTTTCTCTCTTTTTCTGTCAGTGCTCTATAGATACGCTTTATTCTCCTGTAGCTGATTGGCAGATTTCTCCACTCTATTACCCTAGAGACAGACAGTGAGACGTCTACCAACAAACACCTTACCTGTTTGAAGAAAAAAAAAAAAAGAAAAAAAAAAAAGTATTTACTTTCCATCTCCACATATTATCGCACTATGCAAAGATGGAACAAGACGCACTAAATATTTCTGGAACACCTATCAAATCAAAATCCATTATAAAGAAACGACACTCAGGTATGACAGAGAATACCAAGAAAAACAAAGCATCACAGGCGTGCAGTGCTTGTAGGAAACGCAAGGTAGTATACCCTACACCCTTAGAGAAGAGTAGACATCAGTGGGAGGGGATGGGTTGTTTGTGGGAGTGTACTTTTCTTTACTGTGTTCGAATCACCACCACGACCACCATTACTATTATTATAATTATAATTATAAAAAGGGCAGCTTACTATCCGTCCATGGAGAATTCTCGGGAGAAAATAGTCCTAGTAGGGAGGGACTATGGGATTCTATAGGAAAAAGAAGGGAAAAGAGGGGAAAAAAAGATGGATTTCTTGTCAATGAATGAAAGAAAGAAATTAGATCCACTTGTATTTTTAACCAGCAAAATGATTTTTATACTCGCTAGGTAAAATGTGATGGCGATCAACCATGCATGCGCTGTCAAAAAACATCCTCCGAATGTGTATTTGACCATGGAAAGAAGTCGGATACTCCTAAACGGTAATAGTGTGGCGTGATGGCGATCAAACAAAATCTACCCCTGCTGATGAAAACAGATAATAACAATAACAATAACAATCATCATAATAATAAAAACTTATTCTATACCAACAGAGGAAGCAGAACACCTCTTTCTCGTACAAGTCCTCAAGCCAACTTATTCCTAGAGGCTCGTGTCAGCGATCATACTGGAGGAGATTCATGTCCAGGTAAGATACTCTTTTGTGTATTGACCTATGTATTGATATTGATATTGATATGTACCAATGCATGTATCTATCTACTGATCTACTGATCTATTTATCAACATACATACACATACACACATATATATATATCTATCTATCTATATCAATCCATATATATCAATGTATATCCATTCATAAAGAAGAGGCAGTGGTCGTGTGCAAAGAATCAAAGGCCAAGTACACAGACATTCATCTCACAGACAGCATCTCTGTAAGCACAACAGGACAAGGACTCTATGTACGAGACTGGATTGCGAGAACAGATCGGATTCCCTGTGCCTACGAAAATACCACCCATTACCCCAGCATGAGAGAACTGGATCCTGAACCAAAACAGCCAAACCTACATATCAATACTACAGTCATTCAGATGGATCTCATTCAAGCCTACTTCAAATACGTGCATCCTCAACTCCCTATCCTTCACAGAGCATTGTTTTATGACCAATTGCAGCAAAAGAAACCTTGTATCATATTATTAAATGCAATGTACGCGGTGGCTGCTCGGTGGCTAGTGAGTGATGAAGACAGAGCCGCCTTCTCAAATGGAGAACCTCTTGGCTGGAGATACTACCAAACGACCTTGGGCTTACTTGATATTTACACAGATGCTCCAAGACTGTCTACAGTTCAGGCCTTAATTCTGATAATCAAGTACCATGAATATGTACGACGCCCTGGATTTTTTTGGAGAACACGACTCTACTTTCAGATGATTGTACGTATGAGTAAGGACCTTGGACTCCCACGAGCCCTTCCTCGGGGATGCTACATTGTTCCTGTAGAGTTAGAACAGAGAAAACGCGTATTTTGGACTATTTATGCGTATGATATTCTTATGAGGTAAACAGAAACAGAGCACTCGCAATGGCAATAGCAATATCAACTGTACTTTCTTTATATATATATATATCTCTTAGTACTGAACAAGGCACACAAGCAAACTTTGACTTGGAAGTGTATCCTGTGGACTATCCTAACCTGCTTACAGAAGAAGCCCAGACAGAAGACCAGGAGATTATCATGCAATTTCACTGGATTTCCAAACTCATGCATCTTCATGGTGTTATTCTCTGTTTTATGCGTCAGAAATACTCTCCTCAGGACTATCCCCCATCCAGTGATGAGACAGGAGAAGTAGGAAGAGTCAGAGTCATCCATAGTCAACTAGAGACACTCTCCAAATGCATGATGAATATTTTGAAGCCATTCAATAGTCCAGGAGATACAAGTACTTGTTTTATATTTATTACTCTTCATTTTGTCACTATTCTATTACACAGACCCTATGCATTTCCTAATGATGGTCAGGACAAGGAGAGCATTGAACACCAAGACTATTGCAAAACAGCAGCCACCTTGATTGTGGAGACAACAGAACATCTCCTAAACACAGGCGGCACAACAGCCCTCTACTATTCTGTGCGTGGTGTCCAGCAGATGATTCACTACTTATCTGCAGCTGTCACCATCTTTCGACTGGTGAAGGATACTTGCAATTCAGATACCATGATGGAGTTTTATAACAGAGGATTAAGGCTTATTGAGGGACTTGTCAAGATATCACCAGCAACGGAGATAGATGTTGAATATGAAACAAAACCACCTCTTTCTGCAGAAACAGTATTGATGAAAGAACAACATGATGTTCATGCTCCATTCTCGTTTTCATCAGATCAACCTTCCTCCACGCACTCTTCTCCTTTGCTTGTCTCGGGAGAGATGTCTCCACAGCAGTCATTCAAGCATCTTAAGAGGAACAGTACTATCATGGTGAACACACGCACGCCTAGTCATACGAGAACAGCCTCTTACTCTAGTTTGACGGGAGAGACATCAGTGAAAGGTACTAAGAAGGGCACACCCAAGAACCCCCCTGTTTATAGTGGAAGTGGGTGTGGTGGAAAGACTTTACTCGTATTAACCACAGACATAGTTCATCCTATGGGAGGGATACCACAACAGACACTGAAGCGGCCACAGACAGGAACGTCGTACGCTCATCATCGAATGTCTGCTCCTGTTCTTGGTACTGGTGCTATTCAACAGGGCCAACATCATCAGTTACATTCTATAGCGAGTTATTCCCAGCCCCCTTCACCAACAACAGGGTATATTCCTCCTCCCTATGGTGCACCTGCTGTCAACTACTATGATCTTGGCACGACTGAGATGATGAAGTCACCAGGCATGGGGCTGTATCAAGGTGTTCATTCACAACAAAAACAGACTATACATCAACAGCAGCAGCAATTACAGCAGCAGCAACAAGCACATCATCACTACCAACAATACCAACAACACCAACAACACCAACAACACCAACAACACCACCACCAACAAGCACATTACCACCACCAACAAGCCATGTTAATGAATCGTACACACTCTGCTGCTTCTCTTGCAAGTGACTCTACTTTATTATTAGTACAGCAGGATCCTCTCTACCAGACCTATGGCAGCAATGGCAGCAATGTTAATGGCAATGGAAATGATCCAAACCCATCACACTATCACAGACACACTGTCTCGGGTGGATTTCAGCAGGACTCACTTGGCTATTCACATCTTCATGCTATGGCCATGGGAAATGGGATTTCCAATGAAAGACCTTATGAGTCCATGGCCTTATCAAAAGTACAAGGCCCTTCTACATTCAACTCCCACCAGACATCCCTTGTGACGATTCCCAACCAACAACAACAACAACAACAACAGCAGCAGCAGCATCAACAGTCCATGGTCTTGAATGAGTCCTTTCTGGAAAGATCAGCCGTCAATACACCTCTTCCAAGTCAGTCGATGATGGGACTTCTTATGGAAGATCCAGACACTTGTTGGAACTACGGAATTCAGCCTAATCACTAGTCTCCCTTTCTCCTCTTTCTTTATCTCTTCTTATTTGTTTTGTGTTTATCTTTTTATTCGCTGTTGTTATCACTTTCCTCACATGTTTCTTAACTGCCCATACCACACACACACACACACACACTCCCTCTTCTTTGTGCCTTTTTTATTATTCTTCTTTTGCCGTACACTGTTTCTTGTTTATTTATGTTGCTGTCTATTGATGCCACGTCATTTCAATGATATATATAAGAAATAAAATATACAAACACGCCCACATCTCTGTCTGTATTTTGTAGAATAGCCACTGAATAAGATAAGACAATGTTTGAATAGAATTACACAGGATTCGTATAAGAGTGTGTTCATAGAGAATAAACCCTACACACACACACAAACACACACAGAGACACACACAGACAATGAATTCACTCTAACAAAGCCTTCATGCCTTGAACTCCTTCATGTAAGCCTCCACCAGCTGTTTTTGAATCTATCTCATTTAAGTTTAAGTTTTGTTCAACATCTTTATCCCGTACCTGACTTGGTGTTCTTTGTATGAGGCTAATGCGGTATTGTTTTGGTCTCCGTCTATAATCTCTACTTTCCATTGTCTGATGAGATGAAGTCTCTTCAAGGTGTGTCTTCTCATAAGCTATAAGAGTAAGTAGGGCCATTGTCATTGTCATAACATTGTCAGCCCAAACAAGTGATGTTGATGCATCCATAGCATCATCAAATAATAACGATGATAACAATAGTAGTCATAAACAAATAAACAAATAAACCAATAGAACAATAAAACAATAAAACAATAGAACAATAAAAATAAAACAATAGAACAATAAAACAATAGAACAATAAAACAATAGAACAATAAAACAATAGAACAATAAAACAATAGAACAATAAAACAATAGAACAATAAAACAATAGAACAATAAAACAATAGAAGAAAAATGAGTCCCAATAATTCAGTGATTGTTTCAAGAGTAATCTTTGCTGTGACTTACACGTCTGGTCGTGACTCTCCAACGCCAATACATTGAATCGCTTGAATTGACGTGCCTCCAATACTTTGTGAGCCATCGCAGTGTACTCATTGTACTCTTGATCACGTGCCTGGACGGACATCACTGTTGGCTCCAGTGTCCTTGGAGTTGGGCTCAAAGGTCTTGTCACAGGGGGATACACAGCATAAGGATGGGTCTCAGCCATTTCTTCCGCCTGTACTTTGGTAGAAAAAGACACCACGGCTGGTGCACTGCGGTAATAGAAAAGTGAACTTGGTACTGTCTATACAAAAGAAAAAGAGCATTTCCATGAATCTATATTTTATGAATAGATACAAGTATACATGTCTTTTATAGTTTGTTTGTTTGTTTGTTTTTATGTTAGGACAATACAAGTACCTCTTCTTTAACAGAGTGAACCACTCCACGACTCTTTCTTAAACAAGCAAGACTATGCAATAGATAAGAACGAGTGGGTATTTGGTGTGTTGGATTGACTGGACATGTCTTTAAGGTGCGTTGTTGCTTTTTTTTCCAACGATAGAGTATAAATACAAAATACAAAAGAATGAGATGCATGGGACTTTTTTTTTTATATGGTGCATTCATATGAAAATGTAGGTTGGGCTTATTGTTTTCATTTTCATTCTTTAGAGAGGAATTCCTTATCTATATGTATTTACTTGTTCCCACTGCTTCACTTGATCAGCATCCCAATGCAAAAGAGACAGAGTGGATTGTAATTGGCTGTTGGCCTGGTCCAGTCTCTGTTTTAAAGCATTGAGTTGCTCTCGCTTTTTCACTTTTGATAAAGGCATGAGGGAAGAAAAAAGGGAGCTCCAACTGATAATAAAGATGTAAAAGAAGAAAAGCAAGTCACTTACTTATTCTCTGTCCTAAAGTGTAGAAGAAAAGCTTACACTCCATACTCAGAATGTAGTGGATAGGTAGTTTGATGAAAAATAAAAGATGCCATGATCTTCCTTAGTGTAGACTGCTTTTAGAATAAATGTCTTTTTTATTATTATTATGAATGTTACTTTTGGTAAAACTCTATTGCTATGGGCAAAAAGGCCTTGAAAATCACAATTCATTTCTGTGATAATAACAATAGTAATGTCTGATAATAGCAATAAAAAGTCAAGTATCGTTCACAAAGAATTGAAAGAAAATAATTAAGTATTACTTTTGCTCAAAAGTTATCAATTTTAAATCTTATCGAACTAGTATTCAAACAAATTATATAACCTGCTCTTCCTTGAGTATCTTGTTTTATAACACTCAGAGCATATACGTTTGAATTATTAAAGATCCATTAGCTACTGTTTCCAGGAAGAAATCTATGAGTGCAAATTATAAAAGGTATAGCAAAGACTAAGTAAAAAATGTATATATTTTTAGGTTGATGACAGAAGAAGACTACATGGTACTAAAAGCAGCAGGGATGATGAGTATCCCTAAGAATACGGCGTATGAGTTAAAAAAAAAGGTTTGGAATGACGGTGATGGTTCTATATACCTTAAAAGTTATGTTAAAAAAGAATGGAAAAAACTCCTGATAAATTAGAAGACAAACATACTTTTATTTTTAATTGAATTAATCATTTTTATAGAGTTGGGACACCTGAATCAAACTAGTATTGTTTGATTCAGGAAAGATTTCCTCAACCTGAAAAGAAAAAGAAAAAAAAGGGTACAATAGCCTATCATGTTATAGAATTTATTGAACTAACTATGGACATTCTAGATAAACAGAACAAAAAAGAGTTTTCATTATGATGGATAATTATAGAATTCACTACTCTGATGTTGTTATAAAGGCGATTAACAAATATGGCTATACGCCTATTTTCCTACTATCTTACTTGCCATTTCTTAATCCTATTGACCAGTGTTGGGCAAAAGTCAAGAAAAATACTAAAAGACATTAATTGAGTGAGTTAGGCCAGCTTACACCCAGAATTGCTGCTGTATGTGCTAATGTTGCTGCTAAGGATTGTTAAGGTTAGATTATAAATTCAAAGAACTTTGGATATATGTTTATCAAAAGAAATTTTTCTGTGTCAACTCCAAATAAATAGGTAAAGAATATAGATATGAGCATAATGAAAGTCTGATTCTTTTATCATATCATCTTAACTATAACTTCTGTTAGTTTAAAAAATTAAGATTTATGTCTGAATTTAAAGATATAGAAATCCGAAAAGAAAAATTCAAAAAGTCTGAAAATAAAAGGAAAGCACTGTATCATTATGTCAAACACACACAGAAAAATACATCACTATTGAGTAAGAAAGGATAGGTTCTCAGTGGCATAGATTAATTTTTCTTCTATAATATAATAGCATCAATGTAAAAGGTAGAATATATATATATATATATATTTGAAAGAGTAATCAACCATTTAATCACGATGAACTGACCCAATGCCCCTTTGATATTCAACTCAAAAACGATGGTTGAGAGAGAAAATGTTGTACCAACAGTAACATACATAGAGACACAATTCCTTATTATTAGCTCCAGTAGTGACTAATGGTAACAAGGGATGACTCAGTCGATCTCTGTTCATTGTGAAAAGCGTATTATCAAATCTCCCGTTCATACAGCCATCTGCTTTTATTTTAATATTACTTCTCCATTATTAAACAGACCATAGTTTATCTTAAAACACTACTCATTAGATCTTCAGACACACACTTGCAACCATAAAAAAACTTACTATATCATAAATACAGCAGTCTTACAGCTACTATACTCAAAGATAAGCCATACCAAAAAGAAGAATCGGAATACATTAAGATTTGTTCTTTATTTTTGTATCACTGTCTAAAAATTCATGCTTGTGCCATTCTGTGCTTGGATGGTTACTTGCAAAAATCGTAAAGTAAAATGAGAAAAGAGGACCAAAAGCTCAAATTGCCTAGTTTGATATAGAAAAAAACAAACTCATAAGGAATAGTGTCACCTCTCCATGTCTCTCAAGCCAAAGATGAATCGCATCTCTCTCTTTATTATTAGTAGTAGTATTATTATTATTAGTATTATTATTATTATTATTATTATTATTATTATTATTATTATTATTATTATTATTATTATTATTATTATTATTATTATTATTATTAGTAGTATTATTATTATTAGTAGTATTATTATTAGTAGTATTATTATTAGTAGTAGTAGTAGTATTATTATTATTAGTAGTATTATTATTATTACCAGTAGTATGATTCCTATTTCCATGTCTCCTACAGAAACAGCACACATCTCCACTAGAACACAGATGCACCTGAGGAAGAATAAATAAAAGTAGAAAGATCGAAAGATACGCAAAAATATGTGGTGTCTTCAACCCCTAGAAAGACAAAGTGTATGAAATGGTAGCGCGACTTGATGTTCATCAGTAAAGTTTAATTTCTTTTCACTATTTCCGTTTGGACTTGAATTTAATGCATACCTCTCTCCATGGTGCGGAATAGATTTCCACAGAGATTCGCTGCCAGGGCCCTATAGAGAACACTCGAGGCTTTGGGGTGTGTGTGTGTGTGTGTGTGTGTCATGATTAGAGTTTGCTGTGGGCTATATCTCCTCTCATTCTACAGGCCTATGTGTCCTTTTGGTCTGGTGGTGTGACAGCCATCGCAATGGCAGCGGACAAGCATAGTAGAAGAGAATAAACTCAAGAATGGTCTGCCGATTCCATACAAACAATGATCGTAGCTATTGTTGGCTGCACACCCTATGGCCTTCCATTGCCCAGAAAGCCTCTTCCCAGGATCCAGGGACAGCCAAGAGTTGGGAGAGAAAAAAGAAAAAAGAAAAAAGAAAAAAGAAATGCAAAGATTTCTCCAGTCTTCTGTGATGACTTTGCTATCAATCTGATACTTCTACTCCATCCTTCTCATGTGTGTTTCAGTCAATTGCTAAGCTCCCAGTGCTAGAGATCGACTACAGCAGAACTCGGGTGCTGCATTCAGTTGTCTTATTATTATTTTTATGGACGCACACCTCTGCACTGTCATAAGAGACGCTGTCTGTCTGTCTGTCTGTCTGTCTGTCTTATTTTATATTTTCCTGTATGTGTTTTCGACATTTCCTTGTGCAATGGCTTTTCGATGCCGTAACAGAGCTCCTAAACAAGGCAATTCATGAACAGAGCAGACACTCCTACAAACCGCTAGTCTTGTGTAAGAAACTAACACTCTGTGTAGCCTGTTTCCCTCTTTCTCTCCCTCTCTTTCTAAAAATATGAAAGTCTATGGCCGACCCAAAACTATGTTGACTGCCGATGTTACCTTTCCGTGTCCTATGACACATACATACATACATACATACATTTGTTCATACATTTACACTTATTTCCAGATTTCCAGATTCCCATATTCATACATTTCCAGACTCATACATTTCCAGATTCATACATTTACATATCTCCACATCTACACACTCACCCACATAGAGTTAACCTACAAACATTGTACAGTTTCTCAGAAAATATCAGTGACTTTCTTAGTTACTTTTGTGCCAAAGATCATGGTATAGATGATCCAGCTCTCCGTATGGCAGCTATGCTATAAACACTTTTTTTTGATATCTGTTGCATTCTTTCTATTGTCCCAGCACGAGAAGCCTGTTGTTGCTATTTCTCTAAACCACACCACAGGGAAAAAAGGTAATGTTAACAGATATTTCTCAATGTCTATTATTCTAAGATATTATAGAGATGACATAAAATATGGATAGATCTAAACATACCAATAGTTAAAATCATCATGACTAATCTTTAAATACATGGTGTATAATTAATATTTAATAATAGATGAAATAAATAGAATTATTCATATGGACAATAAGATAGCATCCACCATTTAAAAAAGTTAGCTATATAAATTATGTATATTCACAATCATAACATATGTTTTACATATCGTGGTTGTCCCTAGTCTTCTTACTTTAATTCAATGTTCATAGTAAATAACATTAATTATATATATTATAAGTATTCTTCAGTCACCATCAATCTCTATTAATAAAAATTAGTGATGCAGTATTTATGACCTTGATTTGCCTGTAATATACTATATTCTCTAAACTGATTATTATCAATCTATTTTAAATCGGCAGAATGAATAATGTTATCTTTATCAAGTCATGAATAGATATAAAATAAGTTTCTTCCATCAATGTACTCTTTTATAATAGTAATAACAGTACAGTCAAGTCAGAATAATGTTCAATCATCATCATCATCCTATCTAAATCATGAGATTATATTCTATCACAAAGGAATGAGTGAACATTTATACATATCATGTCTCAGAGAACTTTATTACATCCTGTTCTTGCTCAGTGTTGAATTCAGTATAATGTAACAATAATGAAATCTTGAGAACAAACATAGACTTCGATGATTTGTTATTTTTATAAGAAGATTTTGCAAATAAGATCAATAAAGAAACACTGTGGAATATAACAATTATATTCTTTATTTTCAATGGCAGGAAAAAAGAGTGTATGAAGCTTCTAATAAAGAAGAATGGATATGCATGATGAGCAATACTTCCAAAACATCGTTTGCTTTCATGTAAAAATCATTAAGATTTCTGTCACAGATTTAATATGCAAGGCGATATTCGGCTATGCAGATTTATTGCAAAAAATACACAATATCTGTTAACATTACCTTTTTTCCCTGTGGTGTGGTTTAGAGAAATAGCAACAACAGGCTTCTCGTGCTGGGACAATAGAAAGAATGCAACAGATATCAAAAAAAAGTGTTTATAGCATAGCTGCCATACGGAGAGCTGGATCATCTATACCATGATCTTTGGCACAAAAGTAACTAAGAAAGTCACTGATATTTTCTGAGAAACTGTACAATGTTTGTAGGTTAACTCTATGTGGGTGAGTGTGTAGATGTGGAGATATGTAAATGTATGAATCTGGAAATGTATGAGTCTGGAAATGTATGAATATGGGAATCTGGAAATCTGGAAATAAGTGTAAATGTATGAACAAATGTATGTATGTATGTATGTATGTGTCATAGGACACGGAAAGGTAACATCGGCAGTCAACATAGTTTTGGGTCGGCCATAGACTTTCATATTTTTAGAAAGAGAGGGAGAGAAAGAGGGAAACAGGCTACACAGAGTGTTAGTTTCTTACACAAGACTAGCGGTTTGTAGGAGTGTCTGCTCTGTTCATGAATTGCCTTGTTTAGGAGCTCTGTTACGGCATCGAAAAGCCATTGCACAAGGAAATGTCGAAAACACATACAGGAAAATATAAAATAAGACAGACAGACAGACAGACAGACAGACAGCGTCTCTTATGACAGTGCAGAGGTGTGCGTCCATAAAAATAATAATAAGACAACTGAATGCAGCACCCGAGTTCTGCTGTAGTCGATCTCTAGCACTGGGAGCTTAGCAATTGACTGAAACACACATGAGAAGGATGGAGTAGAAGTATCAGATTGATAGCAAAGTCATCACAGAAGACTGGAGAAATCTTTGCATTTCTTTTTTCTTTTTTCTTTTTTCTTTTTTCTCTCCCAACTCTTGGCTGTCCCTGGATCCTGGGAAGAGGCTTTCTGGGCAATGGAAGGCCATAGGGTGTGCAGCCAACAATAGCTACGATCATTGTTTGTATGGAATCGGCAGACCATTCTTGAGTTTATTCTCTTCTACTATGCTTGTCCGCTGCCATTGCGATGGCTGTCACACCACCAGACCAAAAGGACACATAGGCCTGTAGAATGAGAGGAGATATAGCCCACAGCAAACTCTAATCATGACACACACACACACACACACACACACCCCAAAGCCTCGAGTGTTCTCTATAGGGCCCTGGCAGCGAATCTCTGTGGAAATCTATTCCGCACCATGGAGAGAGGTATGCATTAAATTCAAGTCCAAACGGAAATAGTGAAAAGAAATTAAACTTTACTGATGAACATCAAGTCGCGCTACCATTTCATACACTTTGTCTTTCTAGGGGTTGAAGACACCACATATTTTTGCGTATCTTTCGATCTTTCTACTTTTATTTATTCTTCCTCAGGTGCATCTGTGTTCTAGTGGAGATGTGTGCTGTTTCTGTAGGAGACATGGAAATAGGAATCATACTACTGGTAATAATAATAATACTACTAATAATAATAATACTACTACTACTACTAATAATAATACTACTAATAATAATACTACTAATAATAATAATACTACTAATAATAATAATAATAATAATAATAATAATAATAATAATAATAATAATAATAATAATAATAATAATAATAATAATAATAATAATAATAATAATAATAATAATAATACTACTACTAATAATAAAGAGAGAGATGCGATTCATCTTTGGCTTGAGAGACATGGAGAGGTGACACTATTCCTTATGAGTTTGTTTTTTTCTATATCAAACTAGGCAATTTGAGCTTTTGGTCCTCTTTTCTCATTTTGCCTTTTTTCAATGGTGTAATAAAACTCAGTAGACAAGACAGTATGGAGGCGCTTTTCTGTTCTTGCGTACAACACAATGTTCATCATAGTTATTCCATGTTTTAAATACAAGTTGGCTAAAAACAAAAGTAACCAGTAAAGTTCTGTACTCTTCTGTTTGTGTGTCCTTCTATACTTGCTTATGTGTCCAGAAGTGTAATCTGTACCTTAAATATATTATTTTCTGTCACTGCTTGTCATCTCTATAAAAGAAGCCAACAACTGCCCTCTGGATTAATATCCAAGGAAAGATAGAATGAAATTCACTGTTAGCCTTTCATTGATTGCCCTTGCCGCTTCTGCCTCTGCTGCTTTTATCCCCCGTCAGGAGCAGACCCAGACACTACAGGACAATGCCTCTCTCTACCCCGCCGGTACTGATTTGAGCATCTTGAATGGAAACTGGCATGTTACCGGTTTATCCTCCAACATCTACAGCACAGTCTACTCCTTGGCTGATTCTAAGGGTTTGTCACTTACTTGCCCTCAGAGCTTCGTGAATTCTGTGTCCTCTGGCAATGTTGAAATCACTGCTTCCACCTTCATCAAGCACAGAGTTGTTGATGAAGTTGCTGGTGTCAATGTTACTTCCAGTGAATTGTATGTCCTTCAACCACCCAGTGACTACATTGATGTAAATGACCACCAGTTCTCTTTCTTGTTCCAAACTTGTAAGTTTTATTTTATTTTTAATTTAATAGCCATGACATTTTGCTTATTCTATTCGTTGTCTATTTACTTTGAAAAGCTCAATGGTTTGCTGATGGTGCCAAATGGGACACTTTGACGGGTGCTGCTGCTCAGGATCAGGGTGTTATTGCTATTCCTGGTTTCCCCGAGACAACTAGCAAAGTCAATGCTAAATTGATCTCATCCCAGAACGATGGTGCTTTTGATACTGTCTTCTTGTGGCTTGACCCTACGTCTGCTTCAGGTCCTGCTATTGAAAAAAGACATGCTCACAGCAAGCGTTGTGGCCACAAAAAACCTCTCATTCAAGGTCCTTCTTACAACAGCACCATAACTACACACGATGGCACTACTGATACCTGGTCTGGTTCATCCCACTCTGGTTCATCCCACTCTGGATCTTCCACCGAGACTTCTCACTCTGGTTCATCCGAGTCTGGTTCTACTGAGACCTCTCACTCTGGCTCTTCCACCGAGACTTCTCACTCTGGTTCATCCGAGTCTGGTTCTACCGAGACTTCTCACTCTGGCTCTTCCACCGAGACTTCTCACTCTGGCTCTTCCACCGAGACTTCTCACTCTGGCTCTTCTACCGAGACTTCTCACTCTGGCTCTTCTACCGAGACTTCTCACTCTGGTTCATCCCACTCTGGCTCTTCCACTGAGACCTCTCACTCTGGCTCTTCCACCGAGACTTCTCACTCTGGCTCTTCCACCGAGACTTCTCACTCTGGTTCATCCGAGTCTGGTTCTACCGAGACTTCTCACTCTGGCTCTTCCACCGAGACTTCTCACTCTGGCTCTTCCACCGAGACTTCTCACTCTGGCTCTTCTACCGAGACTTCTCACTCTGGCTCTTCCACCGAGACTTCTCACTCTGGTTCATCCCACTCTGGCTCTTCCACTGAGACCTCTCACTCTGGCTCTTCCACCGAGACTTCTCACTCTGGCTCTTCCACCGAGACTTCTCACTCTGGTTCATCCGAGTCTGGTTCTACTGAGACCTCTCATTCTGGTTCTTCCTCTTCCACCGAAACTGGATCTGCCTCTGGTTCTTCCTCCACTGAGACTTCTTCTACTCAATCTGGCTCTACCACAGGCTCTTCTTCTGAGACTACTACTACCACTGTTACTTACACTCTCTATGCTGCCATCTTGTCTCGTTCTCCTATTGTGGATGATGTGGCCTTCAACAACATCTTGGCTGCCATTCCCCTCAAGGGTGCTGATTCCCAAGTCTCTGCTGACTGGTTCACTAGAATCGAGAACACTTGCCAGTAAACCTTGCTCAATTGTACATCAAAACAACACTTTGTGTTTTCCTTTTTTTTCTTTCAATTTTTAAAAAATCCTTTAACTTTACATCTTGTATTTCACTTTGTTAATAAACAATATATATTTTCTCTTTTCTTTTTTAATAAGAAAACAAAACTAAACAAACGTCTGTATGTCTATAAATACAATCAAATACAACCATGATTTAAATTACATATTTATTGTACAAGTGAAATCTTCCTATAGATATAATGTTTATATACGTACACAGAACACAGATATATAGTCTAACTCTCTCAACTCTATTTTCACTCCATCCCATTTACTCCATTCTATTCAGTTCATTTCTCTTCCGTTCCCTGTGTATAGTCGACAGTAGATGCAAGTGTTTTTGAGAATACATTCTCTACAGGAATAGCCACCTTCTCTGGCTGAAGAGGGATCTGGGGCCTTTGGCGTGTCTGTAATACGGCAAACAAGTCATCCAATACACGTCCACTACTGGCATGAGTGACGGGATCTGGGGCTTCATGAGTGCCTATTAATGGATCAAAATCATCCTCAAAGAAGGGATCAAAATTAAACTGAATAGCAAGTTCTTGACTAGGATCAAAGGACCAGAATTCGTGGGTTGGCTGAACAGAAGAGGGATGCGTGGGTTCGATATGTCGTGTGGATTTAGGTTGGGATGAAGGCTGGGGGTGTCCATGGAGGGAAGGTTTGAGGACATGGCTGTCTTTAGGCGATAAAAAGACATTAGAATGGGAAGCATGAGAAGGGATAGATAGGAATGGGCTTTTCTTTTCTTGTGTGTCTAGAGCCGTGTCCGGTATCTCTCCTGAAGATAAAGAACAATCTCTTTTTGCTGATTCTGTCGAGACAAAGGGTGATGTACTCATATCAGGAGTACTCGTAGTACTCTTCGTCGTCGTCGTATTAGTATTAGTAGTAGCAGCACTATTATCGACATGCATATTCATATTATTATCAGTGCTAGTGTTATTATTACTGTTGTTATGCGTATTATTACGAGAATGCATGCGAATGTTGTTGTGGTTATTACTATTGCTATGATTGTTACTGCCATCACCACCACCAATAGCAAGGGTAGTAGCATCAGTACTAGAAGGTTGTGATGAATTGATACTACATCCCATGGACACTTCTGCAAGTCTTTGTTCAAGCATACTGATGGTCTCTCTAAGCTGCATATTCTCATTACGAAGCTCCTCTAATTCCTCTTTCCAATTGTCCATTTCTGTTGATCTTTTCTCTAGATCTTTCACATATTGCTCTCTTCTCTGTCGAAACGCTTTTTGAGCTGCTCTGTTTTGAGCTGCTCTCTTGGAGGGAATCACTGGTCTGTTCAGTTTAGATGGTAAGGTGGGATAATTACGGGGAGGTACTTGTGAGGAAGGAGAGTATAGCTCTGGGGATCTGTAATGAAGTCGTGGTGTGACCTGGTCTATGCAAATAAGTAATGGTGCTCATTCATAAGCTATGGTATACCTTCCATGCTGTGCGACCAGTCAGCATGGGTGGATCGCCTGCGGTCTAGTAAATAAGTCTTTACATGTCTTTTTTGTATTTTGTTTTGTTCTGTTTTGTTCTGTTCTGTTCTGTACACAATGTGCCTATACTCTAAACAGAGTGGAGACTTACCCTGTGACAATTGGATTGGTGTTGGTATATGAGGCAGTGCTACTGCTGCTGTACTAGCAGTAGTACTAGTATTGTTGTTGTTGTTGGTGGTGGTGGTGGTAAGTGCCTGTACTTGTACTGGTGGATGAGATCGTGTATGAAGTGGCAAAGAATACATTTCTATAACAGATAGAAAATAATAATAGAAAACCTCCACCCACAATTTCCCACTGCAAAAATAAAAGAAAGAACGGACCGCAGATGAATAAGTTTTCCAAGTCGTCGCCTAATTCTACCTGTACAAAATGCTCAGAATAAACGGCACCGATTGGAGGGTCGCCACACGAAAGTAGGGAAGAGTACCATCAAGATGTTTTGTACGAGTGAATGCCACGCGTAGATTTGTATTGACTTGTTCCCAATCCAACAGAAGAGGTCAACAGCCAAAGACACCAAGAGAATAGAACTCAACAATATAAATAAAATAGTATATATTTATATATATGTGTGTATGTGTGTGTGTGTGTAGTTTCAAGACAGCAGTTGAGTTTATTTTGTCGCAAGTGCAGTGAGTGAAGTTTTCTTAGGCTACACTTTTATCCATTACAGTGTTGACTCAAGGACATTCCTATCCATCACTATAGAAGTAGTGTAGACTTATAGTCTACTTACCAAACACCAATCATCAGAGGCCAACAACCTAAAGTAGATAGCTGCCGAGGACTACATAAATGTCTATGAACCTTGTGTACTAATATCCATGCATGCCTTGCACTGATAATAAACTAGGCACTCAAAATACTTGCAAGTGGTACAGTTAGATCACACCAGCAGATGGAAAAAGTCACTCGTATTCAACCCCAGTACTATAGGCAAAAGTTGAATTTCTGTGAATTCCTCACACACACACTCTCTCTCTTTCTCTTTCTCTTTTCTTTCTACCTTTTCTTGATCCAATGTCTGATACTGTGCCTGTATGTACTTCACTGGATGCTATCTATGATACTTCCTGTCTATTAAAACAAGGGTAGGTTGAATATACGAATTTGTATTGAATATAGCAGTGTACGCTACAACGATCTTATTTCTCGCTTCAAAGAAATCTATGGCTGTTCACCAGAGTATATTGTACGCTCACCAGGACGTGTGAATTTGATTGGTGAACATATTGATTACTGTGGTTTTGGTGTACTTCCTATGGCCATTGAGCGTGATATCGTTATTCTCGGTGCTGTATCAAAGGAGACTTCGGTTTCGCTTGCAAATGCCGATCTTCGTTATCCTGCTCGGGAATTCGACTATGAAGGGAAAGAAAAGGTAGTCACCATTGATAACTCCCAGCACGAATGGTCCAACTACTTCAAGTGTGGTTACAAGGTAGAGTCTATAGACATAGACATTTATAGATGGTCTTTATGCAGGATATTCACCAATTGTAGGGCATATTGGAGAATGTATCACTAGACCAACCCAAGGGTCTCTCTTTGTTGGTCCATGGCAGTGTTCCTGCTGGTGGTGGACTTTCCTCTTCTGCTGCCTTTGTCTGTGCAGCGGCATTATCAGTAGCTACCGCTAACCAACTGTCCTTCACTAAACAAGAATTGGCAGAAATAGCCATCACTGCTGAGCGCAATGTAGGCGTCAATGGTGGTGGCATGGATCAAAGTGCCTCCATCTTTTCTCAGAAAGGATATGCTCTTCGTGTTGAGTTTGTACCAAGCCTTACTGCTCAACACATCCAACTTCCTTCTACTCGTCCTCCTCTGGCATTTGTCATTGCCAACACACTCGTGAAGGCAGACAAATTTGTTACTGCCCCTCGCCACTATAATCTAAGAGTAGTAGAGACTAAAATGGCTGCTCTGTTCTTATCAAAGGCATTTGGACTGCCTCAGCAAGTAGACACTCTCAGAGAAGTGTTTGATTTGTATTTCAGCACTTCATCTCTTTCAAAAAAACAGCAATTCTCTGAAATACTGCACAAGGCACAAGCCGCTTTTCCAAGATATGATACTGAAGGCTACACACTAGAACAGGTGGCAACCATGACAGATATACCCCAAGACATTCTCTTTAAAAACTACATGGAACGCTTCCCAGTAGAAACAGATTACTTCAGACTTCAGCAGCGCACTCAACATGTATTCTCAGAAGCCTCTCGAGTATATGAGTTTGCTGATAGATGTGAGAATGTGACAGAAGACACATTAGAAGCTCTTGGTGGATTAATGAATGACTCACAGACATCATGCAAGGAGTCCTTTGATTGTTCGTGTCCTGAGATCGATGCCCTATGTGCTATTGCTCTGAAGAATGGTGCTTATGGTGCTCGTCTTACAGGTGCTGGCTGGGGAGGATGTACAGTGATGTTGACAGATGAGAAAAATGTCACTCACATCATTGATGCTCTTAAGGAACACTATTATCGTCCCAACTTTCCTGAATTGAGTGAGGATGAACTAGATGATGCTATTATTTCTACCAAACCGTGTGGTGGGGCTGCTGTATTGGATATAATGTAATGTGTGCATGTTGGAATCCTATAATAAACATCAGATTTGCTTTATTTTGGGATGTAAGTGAACACTTATTGGGATGGTTGAAGTACAGATAGATGTTTATTCGTGTTTTATATGTTCTGTTTATAAGTAGGTCTGTCTATAGTATGATCATAAAAGGCATAATGTATTCTCTCTCTCTCTCTTCCATGATTATAAGAGGATCAACAGTAACCTATTGTTAAATACTAGTTACGGTTAATATCTGCACTAACACTCTGTTAGCTTATGCTTAATGTTGATATTGACATCTGTACAATAACTATCACTAACATTCAGTAAATACACGAGTTGAAGATATCTTTTTATTTTAATAATCATGATAGCTAACTGAGCTACTCTTAGGCTTATGCTGTCTTTCTGATATTTGAGAATGTATATTCACTGTAGACAGAAACAGAGTAGTTTCATGTGAGGTTTACATAACCTTATCGGTCAATGTCTACATAAATAAATCGATAAATAATCGATTACAATATTTTAAATCTCTTAGTGATACTTTAATGAATAAACATATACTCATGATAATTATTATATTTTGACCACTATTTTATTGTATGTTTGATCTATTTGAAGATACTAAAGGCTTTTAAAAAAGAACTACATAGGTGAATTATAAAAAGAAAACCAACCTTCAGACCTGCTCTAACATTGCTCATAAGTTATTAATAAATAAAAGGTTAATTTAAGACATCTTTTGTATGTTGATTATAGATCCCAACTCAATGAGGTATTTTTGTATTATAAACGTGTACACTATTTTCACTTATTATTGTCGCACTTTTGGAAAAAAAATTGTCGCACTTTTGGAAAAAAAATTGTCGCACTTTTGGAAAAAAAACTTGGCGCATTAATAAATTAAAAGATGGCGTATAAGTTGGATGCGGCAAATGCGACATAAATGTTTTATTTTTAAAGAGGCTTCTCTTGTAAGCAATCCTCAAATCTATCGACAAAGTATTTGCAAAACCCTCTGAGGTCACCGAGAAGAACTTGGTTAGATGCATTGGCGATTCTAGATGACAGTGTTTCTTCTTCCAAGAGTCTTTCTCTTTTTAACCTGCTTTTGCAAACAGACCAGAATTGCTCAATGGGATTCAACTCTGGTGAGTAAGGGGGAAGATAAACACACTTGTACCCACAGCCTTCAATGAAGCTTTTAATGTCTTCATTCATATGGATGGGGGCGTTGTCCATAATCAAGTAATTATCCTTGAAAACATCTGGAAAATTGTCCATGACATCCATTGTATCGCTCAAGAAATTGATATAGTGGCCAGTAACAGTGCCTTTGCTTTGTTTTTGAGAAGGCCCACCAGATCCAGTAGTTCTTCTCTTCTTTGAAACAGGCAACATTCGAGGCCGTCTTACTTTTATATTGACAAGGCCTTGAGCAGATGTTGCTCCCATAATAGTTGTTGTTTTGGCCCTCGTTCTTGGTACTTTTACTACTGCACGAGTACCTACTTTTGCTTGGTCAAAAGTACGCTTCATGTTGATGTGGAATGCCGCCTCATCTATAAAGACACAGTTGCTCATGTAGTCCATGTCTGTCTCCATCCATTTCTGTACCCACTCCTTTCGATTCTTGATCTTTTCAGGACTATTACGATCAACTGAATGAAAATGGGCTCTTTTCAGACTGATCTTACAATTTTTGGTGACAAAATTGTAGAGAGCTGTTTTCGATATCTCTAAATCAATAAAAGACGTTCTCAAACTCTCCATCATTTGATCCAGGACTAAAGAGGGCTGATCGTCCAATAAATCGACCAAAAATCTTTTATGGCTATCGTCAAGTAGTGCTGGTCTACCAACTGGCCTTCCACTACCTTCTTTTCTGGCAATGAATGTCTGAGGATTCTGCTGATCGTTTGAGTACCATCGCTGAGCAGTGCGTGGGTGGATTTGAAGTTTCAGCGCAGCAGCTCTGACGCTCATACCCCTTTCATAAATCAATACAAACAACTGCTCTTTTTCGGAATATTTTTAATGCCTGTGGATACCAGGAGCTCTGTTATCCTCTTCCGTATTGACATCTCTGTCTACGGATTGTTGTACAGTTCTTCTTTCTGGCTTCTCGGGTGGTTTGAGGTCAAGGTACATCCCGAAATTTGTAACCGTCTCAATGGGGTATGTCTCCTCGTCTACCCCCATCTCCACTACTGTAACGGCTATGCCTTCATCATTATAGATATTTCCTTGGCCGTCTTCGTGCACAATGTTATTCATTTCTTAAGAAAAGTAAAATGTAAGAAAACCTCAAGTACTTAGAATACGCCAGTTTTAAATCTTTTACTATGCCAAATTTTAATTAATTAATGCGACATATTTTTCTCTAAAAGTGCGACAATAATAAGTGAAAATAGTGTATAAACAACTGGTTTATCAATTTATTTATATACAGATGCTCTATTGGCTAGATTTTTAATATCAAATCAATACTACATAGCACATGTCCTTGCTTTGATTCTATCAACTGATTCTCATAGTAATTAGTTGATTCATTATGCTATTTATTATTTGTATTTATTGTTCAAGAATATCTTAATAGAATGAAAACATACACACACAATTATCAATAATAAAATATACAAAGGGAAAACATTACAATCAATAACTAGGGGTGGTCTTTTTATCTACAAGTTTATCTTATGAATGAATAAAAACTACAATCTATACAGAACAATGAGCTCAACATTTTATGTACTGCATTATATGGTCATTGTCTTTGTCTATAAAACGATAATACATAGCAATACTATACTTATCTCTTTCTCTCTTCATTCTCAGTATGAGTAAGTATAGGCATAATCAATGTTCACATGTTGTATGCTATAGCAAATATTTATATAATTGTTCTTGATATTACATAAGCGAGTATACTTATAGGAACAGTTGAACCCAAGGAATACTCTTTCATATGGTCAATTTCTGAATGGTCAAATATTAAGACACGTTTTAGAGTACGCAGTCCATATTTTCAAGGAAGAAACTATCAATGGTAAGCTAACAATACAATGCATTGCATATACTTTATCCTAGTATACGTTTCTTTCTCGTAATTATTGTTTCATGTCAAACAAAAGTATTAACTATATGTCTATAGGTACCTTGAGGTAGAAATAGACAAACAAACCAAATCATGGTTCTTCGCTTGTATTACCAATTAAACATATACACTTGATAGATATACAAAGGAATAGACAATGATGAGGTATACTATCAAAAACAAGTAATAGAATACTTTATTTGTTTACTAGTTCTCAACTTAATTGCCATAATAGCATATTGGAATTCACTTAATTTGTGGAGGAACATTATTAACAGGAAGTACTAACAAATCAGAACCTAATGTTAAAGCCGAGATCACCATGATATCACCTACAAAATCTACCCCTGAATCTATAGTAAAAATTAAGAAGATTATTTCTATGGCATAGTATACCTGAATACATATTAATCAACTGTTGGTAGAATTTGAACATCTCTATGATTTAGGTAGACAAATGACTAATGATCACAATTGAATTTAACTGTGACATTCTATAGTTGAGTTTCCTATATATGGGTATCCACGGTTTATATCTGTGGTATATATTGATGACTATATTGACAACGACACTCTTACTATCTCTGTCAAACTCGAAGAAGTAGATACTCATCAACTAAAAGTGAAGCCCAACCCTATGATCCAAGCACCTCTTCAGTTTGACAGTAGATTTATTTCACGATTTCACGATGTCACTATTCGAGTATTTGAGAGTGAAGAAGAATCAGAAACCGGCGCTGATGATGAAGATATATCAAATAGCCAAGTGTTTTATAGTATAAAGTGTATTCTAGCTGTATCATCCCCATTTTTTAAAGAGCTATTTACAAGTGGCATGAAAGAATCTACAGAAAAAGAGATCATTCTTCGAGGAGTGGATCCTAAAGTATTTGAAAGAATTCTGGACTTTGTTCATACCAACAAGATTGACATTGGAAGCATAAAAGACTGTGCCAGCCTATTGAGAGAAGCAGATAAATTTATAATGGAAAGATTTATCTCTGAAGTAGTATACTATCTACAATTGAGCATTAGCTGCAGTACTTTGTGGGAGATATGGAACATAGCAGGCAAGTCAACATCAGACACCCAAATATATTTTGGTTAACTAACAGTAAATGATGGCATGTACAGATGACTATAATTGTACTGAGTTAGAAGAGACTTGTGTTGCTTTTATGAGATCCAACTGTGTTGATTTATTTGCTGATCCTGGATGGATAAATGTAAAAGAAATTGTTGCTCTAAAGGCTCTACAGATCAACAATCTTCAAACAAATGTTAATGAAAGTGTATTTTATGAAGCTGTTCTACAGTGAAGAGAAAGTAACCTCAAGAATATGAAAGATAAAAAAAATGGAATGAAACTGGATATAATTCTGGATCTTATGATGAGAAACTAGATCAAATAGTATCTCTTGAATGTCAACTAAAGAAACTCAGAAGTATCCAACGGGAAAAAAAAGACTTCCACGGAAAACAAAGTACCAGGAACTAAGCCAACCCATAATATAAGTCAACTCAAAGAATACACACGCGAAGAAAGGGTACTTGAGTGGAAACTCGAGAATACTACACTGAGTCAATTGGATCAGATGTTTGCATCCATGATATATTGTATCGTGTTCTCACAAATGAGCAATGATTACATTATGGATGTTGTTGAGAATAATGTGGATGTAATGCGTGTGAGAGGCATCGATTATTTGGTAAATGATAGTATAGTATTGATTTATGAATATCTGTTTTAATACATGTTATATCAGCTTAGAGAGGCCTATCGTTATCAGAACAGAAATGATAAGAACAATGCTGATGAAGATTTAAAAAGTCGGCGTGTTATGTAGTAATTATAGAATACTTTTATATTCTTTAAAATAGAATGTTTCACTATATGTATCCATTGTACTTTTTAAAAAGACTGAAAATATAGTTAGTTATAAGGCATCATAAGTCAGTAACTTTTTTTTTGTATTCTGTGCTATTTGTGCAGTGGAACTGATAACCAACCTCATGTAAACAGAAGGAAAAAAGGATATTGTGAAGTCGTAAAGCAAAATAATAACATAAAGCTTCTAATGAGAGATAAATGATGATAAAGAACTTCACTCAAAAGATACTTATGTTAGCAGAGAGAGAGAAGTATACTAAGAAGATCATAGCAACCGTCCAAGCAGAGTATGGCTTTGTTTAGCTCTCTTAAATGGGGTCTTGCAAAGTATACAGTCTTTTCACTGCCAATTTGTTACTTTAATAGAGTAACTAATGGAATGTTTATTGCAGTGTGTGTAATGTTGTGGGAGATTCCATCGGGTATATTTCATTGACTGTAAAGAATATTTGACTGTGAGTCAAAATCAACCTCTATGAATATAATTTATTATGTATGTACTTTTGCTACTATCACTTTTATTTTATTTTATTTAGATTTAAGTATCATGCAAATACGTTTGATTATAAATAAGGCACGCCTAAGTTAGTGGATTCTAAATGACTTTCAAAACCAGAATAAAAATGTGATTATCAATTACAAGCTAAATCATAGTATAAATGACATGGCGTAAGATCATACAATGTCACCACTCGTTTTAATTCTATTGATGAACTACTAAAGTAGTTTTGAGTTCAAACTTGTATCACTTTTTAATAGAAGAAACGAAAAGTCGGTCTATTTTAATTGTACTTCCTTGAGACTGACATGCTAATGTATCATATAGCCTTACTATATCTTCCCTCCTTTTCCATAGATTGATGAAAATAATCATAGATTGGGTGTCAAAAGATGATTCACCAGAATACTTCACCAGATGTTTACAGAAGAGTTAATTATATATTTGCTATAAAACATTAGAACGATATAAAAGCCAAGCCATGAAAAGAAAATAATGATAATTTATAAATAGTCCTCTCTCATAGTAAACTGTTTTTAGATAAGAACAGACTAACAACTTTATATTTTATCCGCGAGTTTTATTTTGTTATGTTATCTATTTTGTCATTGCTGATTAAGCATTCTTGTTTACACACCAGGAGATTTTTATGATATAAAAGGAAATAGTCGAACTACAATTGTTTAAGAAATGACACATCGATTTGAAAAGGAGCAAAAATAAATTAAGATGTATTCATGTTAGTTTTTAAATAAATAGATTATGTAGATTTACCTGTAAATATCTGAATCCTGGAGGAAACCACTTTCGATGTGGTGATATATAATATGAATACAAATATCTATTCTTCTCGACAGAAAGGAACTGGTCGGTGGTGACCCTTTAAAACCTCTTCTGCAATCTTAAGGATATTTTTAATGCATTCATATCCCTGTTCCAAACAATTCCACAACTTTGGCAAGCGCAGATACTGTTGAATTTTACTAATACCTCAGTGAGGTTATGTGTGCTACAAGTGTGGCAGATCTTGAGAACAAAAATAAGAGTAGCTGTTAGAAGAGCTTTTTATATTGGGTGAGAGGTCAATCATGTTTACTCTCGATTTTCGAAGTTTATCAACATCAACCATAAGATCTCCACCCTTTTGTCTCTTTTTCAATGATTGATATAAAACTCTCGTCAAACCAACACAATGGCCTTTAAATTTGGCAGCATCTTTTACCTTTATTCCTGTGCCATAAGCAACGACTGGTAGCTTGGTAGGATCATACTCCAATCCTTTTAGGTGCCAATACCCCTTTTTAATAATAAAATGATAGTAAAAATAATTAGTTCGAGATGTATTAATGTACTCTCTATGTGTGTATTGTATTACCCTTGAACTGGCACCTTCTTGCCTTTTTAACGGATTCACTGGGTTTATTAAAATAAAAGAATTGCTTAAAAACAGTTGCCTAGTTACCCGTTGTGCTTAAATTGTGTGTTATGTCCCTGCTAAAGACCAAATATCTATATATTTATCTTTCTAGTGGTCCTGTTGATGATCTTAGTGCCCTTTATTACAGAATATAGGATATATTCCTCAAAGTTACATGGTATATATTTTGAGACTACTTTTATATATATCTCTTTATGCTATAAGGATCAAAGTTATACGATAATAACATCTCAGTAAATTCAGAGATGGATTCTTTTATCTTGTCCTATGTATGTTTCAGGGGAAGAGAGAAACCTTTTTTTTTTTACAATAAAATCACTTTATGGAATTCTATAGCCTTGAAATACAGGACCAAGATTATACACACTATAGGATAGGGCAGCCACTCTTCCCAGTCTGCTTGGATGTTCTATGAATACCATAGCTATTACTTGAGAATAGCAAATTAGAGAAATTAATAGTAAAAAAAATAGAAAACTAATATAAAAGTGTAGTTGTCTACATATTTAATAAGATAGACTTTAATCCAGATAGCTTCCTAGAGTATAAACAAGGTAGGCTTTAAGGACTTGAGCAACTGACTGTTTCTTATTCTCGACCTGTTTTCTTTCTGTATTCCCATAGGGTACCATTATTACAACTACTATTTTGCCTTCTGTCACCTCATATCCTTCTCTTTTCTGTCAATCTCCGTATGAGTAACCAGCCTTAAGAGGTCCTGTGTGTCTCTTGTCTCATAGCAACAGAATTTTTTTTGGATATAAAAGAAAATATATGAACAATGAGATTATATTATTTCTTCAGTTGGCTAATGTGCTTGAAAGGAACCTTTTCACTGTCTGTCTGTCTTGGCATTGACTATGGACTGTGCAATTAAACACTATAAAGTTGGATAAAAGGAAGAAGTAAAGCTGACATTGCAACTCAATCACTGAATTTATTAACATAATATGCTATCCATAAGCCCACAATATTTTCTGCATAACATTGATGGAAAAAGATTTATTACAGAACACACTGAATTAACTTTAGTGATTATTGTCCATAAAATAGAATCAAACTTACTTGTGTTGAGAACAGTGTATTCATACATTGACTCAATATTTATAATCACTTCAGCAACTATGTTATTGTAACTGGTATTAACAGTGATGCTTAATGATAACAAAGTATTGTTTCTAATACTGGACTTTAGGCCCAAGGCAAATAGAGTGTGGATTGTTTGATTTGTGAATTTTATGAGTGAGGGCTATAGTGTATGCCTCACTAGTATAGAGAGAGAAATCATTTGTTTTGATATTCCCCTCCTTTTGTTATTTCTCACACTGCACATACAACTTAATATTTAAGTACTCATCAAGATGAGCATAACTAAGCAAGGTAATGTGCCATTATTAACAAAGAGAAACAATAGAAGGAGGTGATAGACACTACCAAGGACTATTCTAGTGATAAAAAAAAGTAAGCAGTGTCTTCATCTGGGCTTGAGCTCATTGTATTCCACAAGACACTCATTGTATTGTTATTAGGCAATTAAAGACTCCTTTCAAGTCAGTCTTAGGTGGTCTTCTATACTATCTAGGGTCTCTAGGGTATACTCTTGAGCATAGTTATCTATCTCTCAAGGATAAAGCACAAGGCTTTTAGGTTGTGAATTCTATTGATAATACAATTTAATATTGAGGTATCCACAAAAGGAAATAATAATCTAGATACTTACAAACCTTTGATTTTAAACACAGATACATAGAAGGGAATTTTTTATTGTGACGTAAAAGGAAGGAGGTATCACCGCTTAAAGGCCAGAAAAATATCCTGGTGTGTAGGTGAGATGCAAGTTGTTAAGTTACAAAGATGGAAGTATTATTCCCATATTTTTCATCTTGAGAAAGTCGCACACGCACCTAACAGTGGCTTGAAACCTGAGATACAGTTGAAAGTATTTTTATTTTTTTTGGGTGTGGTTTGCTATTCGCGCATTGGGCATATTAGCCACCCTGTGAGATCGTATGAAAAAAAAGGGATATACATAGAAACACTTCAAATACAAAAGAAACCTGAGATACACTACTTCCAAAAATTAGTCGCGTTTCATAAATATTTATAATACAATATATACGCAGATGTGACATTAATTTTTGGAAGTAGTGTACAGTTGAGTAAATGAGGTTATGTCTCCAACTCAGTTCCTATTGTAAATGCAAATACAATGGCCGACATGTCGATGAGCTTGTTCTATTTTGTCGCTGTCATAGATGGGCATTTGTCTTTTGTAGAATATCTCAATCGCTGATCTAAATGATTAACACTGAAATAATACGCTACTGATCAAACCTTATTTCTTGAATCTTTAAATCGATGTACAAGACGCCAAATCAACACATAAACTCATGCATAGATATTTTAGACATTCAGGTCTATAGCACTGAAAGGAAAATCAGTAAAGAATGATCAATGGGCTGTAATGCCAAGTCAAATAGAACTTGAAATTTTTATTTAGCATTTGTTTGCTTATTAATTGTTTTGAATCTATCTAAATGTTCTATAACTTCTCTGTTCTTGTATATCAAGTATTCTAATGTTTTTATTTATTTATTTCTAGTTTAACCTTTTGCTTATAATACAAGGTATTTCACAACCTATTTCTCGTCATCAGATGATAGATCTTTTAATATCCCTTTTTCTCTCTATGAATAGTTAAAAATATCTTCCATGCACTTATTTTAGTATAGTGCATCGATTCAGCTCTTTGTCATTGTTGCATAAGGGCTATCACAGCTTTCTATTTTGGCATTTAATATAATCCTGTTGATCTTTCTCACTGATGCCTTTGCTGGAGAATAAATGCAATGCAGGGGGTTGGACAATTGATTAACAAACTCTGCAAAGTAAAACAATTACTGTTTTATAATAGCACACCCTCAAGTTCATGCTTAACACCTCGTTTTAATTTCTCTTTTATCAATGATTGGCATGACTGAATTAAACAAGAGTATCTCTATCTCAAATTCTTAGTATTATTATTATCTATTGTTAGTGTGTCTGTTCCACCTTCTAAGTAAGGAGATTTAGCTATTGTTTACATTGAAGCTAAAGGTAAGACAGACCCAAAAGACCACTGAAATATACCAATACAATGGCTAAGCTCCGAAATAAAGAGCCAGACTTGATGAGCCTAAAGTGTCTGTGCTCAAACAATACTTATTACAATTATGAGAGAAAAGGTTTTCAATATTGGTCATCAAGGGTGTATGAACTTGGTGTATTTGTAAGGAATAGCATTAACATTCTCGAGGATCTTCTTGTAGGACAATAGAAATGCACATGTTCTCCAACATCTGTTTTTAGAAAGAATGGCAAATATACTGACATCATATATTTATTAGCATGGATTAACTGTTTGTTTTGATGGCTCTTTTTAGACAAGCTCATATATTATAATGCGAATGAAAAGGTGTGATGATGAGTAAATCACAGACATCTTTTACGAATACAGTAAAACTATACAAAGACAATTCATTCTCAGCCATGTCTCCATGGTACTGTATAAAGTATAGATATGTTCTTATTGATTCAATTTGCTTATTTGATTTTCATAAAGAATGAGTATATAACAATGTCCTTTTTTTTAAATAAAATAGAATAGCTTCAAAAACCCAATTGTATTCGTAGAATGATGCAAATGTAATTAGTATTCTATTGTCTTTGTTAAACGTCTTCTCATTGAATAAATAAAAGCTTTACCACCCTCTAAAACAAAAGAGACTACTACTTTCAATACAATGTATGCTTTTATTGGTATGGGATGGCATGATCTAAGAAGTAAATAAAATAGCTATTCTTTGTTCTTATTGCGTCCTACCACTCATCAATAAAGAACAGCTATCTTATTTACCTCTTCCATTATCAGCCAACTATCAGCAGTAGGAAGAGTAGGTGTAGTATTGTACTTCCTTAATCTATGAGAAAGAAGAGGGGAGGAAAATCAACGTACAGGTTAAGCTTTATGGTTGTATGGAAAATCAACTTCAATCTGGCCTTTTTTTCTCATTTCATAAGATAAGAAAAGAGGGCACAATGTTGTACCAATTTTTTATGATAAAAAAAAAGTAATCAGCAACTTGTATTTATTTATGATCGAGAAAAATTAATAATAAAATACGGGTCATCTCAGCATAAAACCAATGTGTGATAGGTACAAGCAGTTATGAAATACCTTGTTGGTTTATCTTTCTTATTCATTTCGAGCAATAGAGACACAACTACGACTGAGTTATGAGACGAAAGGTGGTACTTTACATAATTGTTCATCACCTTTTATGCCTATTAATACAACATTGCCAGTTGATGTTATATTTTTAAAATAATACCAATAACAATAATAATGATTCATTAAAACCATAGAGAGAGAGAGAATATATATATATATAAAGTCTATGGCTTGTAAAGATTAAACTATGTTGATATACCTAACATTCAATTGTATGAACTGCTATCTATATTGTACTTTTGGCTTTTAGTGCACCCTTTGTTCAACAGTAGATGGTATACCAATAGTGATGGATAAGACTATAAGTACTTATTAAGCTTGAGCACAGGTTTGATTTACTCCAAGTTGGGCTCTATCTCTTATAAGGGCTTAAAGACACGTGTTGATAGGGCTCACACCCATGCTCTGCACTTTCTTTCTTATAAGCATCCGTCAAATTGTTAAGGTGGAATGTGTTTGAAGAACCAAATTGATTTGAAACCCGGTACACAATTCATGCTATAGTTTGTATACTGAAAGAAAGAGAAAAGGGTATGTGTGTGGCACGGTAAGGTAACTTATTTGAGAAGATTTTTTTTCTGAATGAGGAAAAAAAATGGACGAGTTATAATAGTTATATTCAAGGATACAGAAATGAAAGTGTCTTGAAGACATAAACAATAAAGATCTGTAGATTAGTTTGAAAATAGCAATAGAATCTACTATTGATTTAATTTCTAACAAATAGTTCAAGCGTTCTTATTAGTGGATTTTTGATAAAGACGTTCTAATGAACTTATGTTACTCGATACATCCTATTTTGTCAGACAAAAAGTGCTTTTTTAAAAATAAAAGGAAAAAAGGAAAAGGAAAAGGAAAAGGAAAAGAAAAAGAAAAAGAAAAAAAGAGAAAGAAAACCACACTCTACATCTGTAGGGTAATTACAATAATAAAAGAACCTTGCCATTTCCACCATCTTTTTTCTTTTCTTTTCTTTTTCTTTTTTGCAACAACAGATATACTATTTAGTTTATTTAGACTTGGAATATCTTCTATACTATAACACGACGGATAGGGTCATTCGATACTATGCAGTATAGTTATTCAATGTTAGAGTTTAACTGTTACATGAAAATTCGATAACCCATTTCCATACATTCCAGGCGTACACCTTTATTTTCACACCATGTATAGATTAGGTTTATCACTAGTGAATGTTCACCTATCATACTTTTCAAACCTTCTATTTAATCATAGACTACTCAGGTGTGCGATAAGAACCATCTTCTATTGACTGTCTATTTCATATCCTGAGTTTTAATGGTTTGTTTGGACAGTATGTTCTACTGGTAAACATAAAGGTGTGCCCCTTGATGTCTGTGCATATTCAGTAAGACGCCCTTATCAATGTCCATAACTGAATTATAAAAAATAAAATAAAAAAGTCATTGCGACAACTATCGTTGTTGTATCTATCTCAGATGTAGATCTATTTTACTGCTCATCTCCAATGAAATAAGATATCGGAAGAATGTACTCGCGGTGGACCAATATTTCGGGGGAAGTGACAAAATGATCAGTATCAACTGATTTTTATTTTTATTTTTATTTTAACTTTCAATTGTAGTAAGCCATAGAATCCTTCAAATGTTTCATCATTGCCGTAGACTATTCATTATTGACGTTTTGTTTGTATCCTACAGGTGCATACTTCTATTCTAAAAGCACTATGCTAGTGAATAAACAAGTATTCTTTCTCATACTCTCTATAAACGGATGTTCAACTATGAAACACAGTGCAAAAACACACAGTGATATATCATATTATTACCCCATGACATATTGTGCAAATATCACACAATATATACCTTTCTTTGTTACTCCTCCCATTTCACAATTATGCTTGAGTTTGATATTGATTAATAATAAGTTTAATACAGAATGAATAATTATGATGGGACTATAGACAAGAGCAAAGAAAAGAAAGAATAAAACAATAACAAGAATAAACAATAAGGTATACAATTAGATAGAAGTCTTTCGCTTGACACTGAAAGCGCGTTTGAATTTGCTAGTGATGTCTTTACGCTTAGCATTCAGTTTTTGGGATTCGCGACGGAATAGGTTTTCTTGGGAACCACCTTGAAGGACTTGTAAAAATGAACCTTCTCTACCATTGGCAGGAGGAGTGCTTGGCTGAGAAGTAGATGAGGCAATAGATGCAGAACTGTAGGGTTCAACCATACTGTGTCGTTGAGCTACCTTGTCGGGGCTGTGATAGTAGAGAGTGGTACCAACATCTGAGAAAGAGGGACTGTTAGGAGGAGAAAAGTCCTCTTCGGCAATGGGTGCAAGAGAGGGAGAAGAGTCATCTTCACTATCAAGTGGGCTGGATACTTGTACAATCACTGTCTGTGTGGGGATCACTAGCGGTACTGTTGTTGTTTCGTACTCTTGTACAACGAACTCCATTGATGCAGTGTCAAGCGTGGTCTTTTGTGTGAATGTCTCTGTGCTCACAAGCTCATTGTTTGTCGTCTCTGAACGAATGGTTTCCTCGGGGGAAAAGTGGACTTCCTTGTGAGAAAGCACTTGGCTTTGTGTGTCTCTTGCTTCCTCAGACTCTACCATAATTGCAGATTCTGTTGAAGGCAGGATCTCTTCCACCACTTCAGATACTGGTTCCACGACTGACTCTACTGGTGATTCGGATACAGCCTCGACTGTGGCAATCGTCTCAGACTCCACTACCAGCTCAGATTCTGACATGGACACCTCTTCAGAAACTTCCTGTACTTCCTGCACTATTTGTACTTCCTGTACCTCTTGTGCTTCAGGGATTACTTCGTGTGCCTCAGGGACGATGGCATTCGAGGCATCTACTTCAGTCTCAGACAAAAGATCGACTTGAGGGACAGCAGGCAGAGATGCTTCAAGTTCTTCTTGTTCAGAAACCACAGTCTCGGAAGCAACTTCATGCTCAGCTACTTCTGGAGCTACTTCTTCCGGGATCTCAACAGAGACCTCAATAGAAGTCTCTGTAAAAACCTCTTCAGGAACAGAAACCGCTTCAGACTCAGAGAATTTAAATTCTTCTGTCAGTAATGCTTCTTCCTCGGAGGCAACTTTGGACTCAACAAAGGCTATGACAGGTTCTTCAGGTGTCTCCTCAGATGCTTTTTCAGCAAGTACTGTGGGTTCAACAATGTTTTCAGATTCAGAGACTTCGGAGATTTCAGCGATTTCAGGGACTTTGACCTCATCCACCATGTCCACCTCAACGACTTTGGTAACTTCGACGACTTCATTCACCTCAAAGACTTTGGTAACTTCGACGACTTCATTCACCTCAAAGACTTTGGTAACTTCAAAGACTTCATCCACCTCAACGACTTCGGCAACTTCAACGACTTCATCCACCTCAACGACTTGGACTTGAGAGACATTTTCCTCAATAGGTTCAGAAATGTCAGATATTTCAACAGCTTCAGTGAATTGAACAACTTCATAGTGTTCTATTTTGGTAGGTTCTGGTTCAGAGATATCATAAGGAGCAAAGGTCTCTTGGATAGGTTCAGGAGTTGACTCTAGCTCTGTGACCGTTGATGGGGTAGTCTCAATAGTTTCTTTTGTGGAAACTTCACTAACTTCTTGTGCAGTGGTAGTGGTAGTGGTAGCTTCAGCAATCTCTTTTGTAATCGTGACCGTTGCAACAGCTGCAAGAGCCACAGCTGCAGAGATGGAAGAAATGGCAGCAGTAGACACCTCAGAAGTGGTGCTGTGTTTCTCCGCCTTTAGTGTTGTGTCATTCAGTGGCATTTCAGAAACATCCTCTACAGGTAGGTTGGCTTCTGTTTCTGTAAACAAAGCGTGTGTTTGCAATATATCAGGTGTCTGTAGAACCACTGGCTCTATGTGTTTGGGTTCAGACTGTTTGTGGTAGTGTTCTTGAAAGAAATAAGACGAGTTTTCAGTCAAACCTAAGTAATAATAATAATGACAATAAGATTAATATTGGCCCCTTCTCTACTGTTGAGATGCATTACTTGAGCGTGAATGGGGTCGTCTCTCTTGGGTATCTGTGGACCCGAATCCTGTGGATAACAATGAACGAGAACCACGAGTAGGTGGCTGTGTCCATATTTTTTGTAGGTAAATGATGGAAGATACACGAAGCATCTTTAAATGATAACAATAAAAGAAGAAAGTGAAGAATAAATGTAGCAGAACAAAGTGGATTACAGACACAGGTATATATATATATAAATATATATATATGAATATATGCATAAATACACAAATATGTATATCCATATATGTAGGGTTGTATCTCTGCCTCTGTATGTGTATCTGTGGGTGTAAATACATATATCGATACAAAAAGGTCATCTTGTCAGCTGGGAGCTGTCTTGTCTTGCTGTCACCTAACCTTACCGACAAAAACAACCTGTTGCCTGTTTGGTGGTACATTGCACTCAAAGCGTAAATGAGTCTCTCATATGAACTCTTTTGAATTCTTTGACACTCCGCCAACATTAATTTTAGTTGTGTTTATCTTTCGAGTGGTTATTATTACCCAATAAAGAATGAAAAATATTCGTATTGAGCGCCCTTCTTCTTTACGACAATGTTCCTTTTTTTTTTCCTTCTTTCGATAAGAGATAAAGGCGTCATAGTCTTTACATAGAAAACAACTCCGCCTCTCTTGTCTGCCATCTTATCGCCTTATTGTAAGAATAGATATATATATAAAAGAAGAAAAAAGAAAAAAACTGTATGACTCATCAATGTCCATTCAGGTTATTTCATCTGCCTTTCTTTTTTTCTCTTTCTTTTATATTTATAACTGAATGTTAAGTATCAATAAAGGTTCTTGGAATAAACGTACACTGTCATCAGCAGGCAATACCAGCCATCGATACAAACAGCGACACCACACATGGACGGCAAGAATTTGTCCATTTGAGATATGAAAAATAAAGAATGAAAATAATAATAATAAAAATAAAAATAAAAATAAAAATAAAAGACGGTCTATGGACCATTGTTCTGGGTTCATTCTGAATAAAAAACACTCACTGTCAAGACCGACTGTTTTTATTCTATCTGTTGAATGAAAAATAAACATCTCTTGTGTTTTCAGATGAGATATCATTTCTACAGTGAGTCATTCTTCTTAAGAAAGCAGGCGGCTTTTGTCTTGGGCTTGGTTGATTAATTCATCTGTTCTATTTGTTTGTTGTTATGGACTATAAATGTGTGTTATTACTAAACTGCTTTAGTAAGGATGTCTATTCAATAGGGTGAGTTGTAAACCACCCTTTGGGAATAGGAAATCGTCACACTTAAAGGAAAAATCCAAAGGGATCGTTTATATTTTTAGCTCATTCAAAACAATCCAAACTCATCAACCCACACTGTAGGCATGCTCTTTTGATGATCCATAGGTCGTGGAGGATGATCCATAGAACATGGTACTTAGGCGGAAAAAAAAAGAAATAGGCACATAGGACTATCCCTCTTCTTCATAACAAAAGAAAATGACGACTGAAAATGATGGCGGAGAGCCTTGTGTGAACTCCTTTCAGGATCATCACTCTAGGCCTGACTCAAGTGAGAAATCTTAAAACTAGAGAAGAGTCCTTTCTTTTGATTCTACAGCCTTCTTTTTATTTTACTTTCTCCTGTGTTTTTAGTGTCTCTCATTTCTTCTCATCAAAAGAAGGGGAGAATGTTGAACAAGCACAAGGGTAGATACTACATCTGTGGCTCAGTAGAGAACAATAAAAACTTTCTTCCAAGTGATCATGATAATATTTATTAAACAAAAGCACAGATGAACTGTTCAGTGCATTAATGTATAAGAGAACAGACATGATCTCTCCCTAATGGTAAAAGAGAGATAGGGTTATTATAATATCTAATGTAAGATTAATATACTATTTTATTGTTGTTATTGTTATTGTTATTGTTATTGTTATTGTTATTGTTATTGTTATTGTTATTTATTTACTTTACATATATTTATATATATAAAGGCCTTTTGATGGAATGACTGATGCTCCAAAGAATAACAAGAGTCACAGACATAAACAAAAAGGAACACTGACGCTTGAAATGTGTTAATTACATTAGAGTAGAGGTGACAATGCTTTATGCAAACACAGAGTGTGTATCCATTCATCTATCCAAGACAAGAGGAAGCTAGGCTTATAAAAGAGAGAGAATTGAACAGAAAAAGTAAATAGGCTTTAGGAACAAAAGTAGTATTGAGTAGTATGATCTAATACATAGGATCCATAGGTATTAGCTATCTAAAATAAATAACACAAACACAAACAATACGAATTGAACCTTTAGTCCCACGACCCAGGAGCATGCATGTTTCATTACACAGTAACCTAATGGCAGTAGCTGACCATTGACACAACAGAGAGTGGTACTTTGTGTTTAGCAATGAATGTAGATCAAGAATGAATCTAATCACACATTGATTCATACGTTCTTCTTTATTGCCATACACTTGGATCAATGTCCATCGTATGCAAGACATGGCACAGCAACTACTTTTATAACTCATCCTCTTGTACTCTTTTTGATCCTAGATTCATATCAAGGTTTGCCTGATGTCCCACGTGTTCTCTTTCATTCTCTGTCATTGTTTGGAATGGTCAAGATCGTACGCCCTGGTTAAGTTTAGTAGTATTGATAAAGTACTTCTGACAGCTAAAGGGTATTGACAGTAGCACAGAAGAAGAAATGAAAAAGGTTACTTTACTAATAACACCATTCAGGTTGATTCTGTAACATCTATCCAGAGTAATAAAATAGAGTCTTTCTTTTATTCTATACACTTGTATCTATGGCTGACGGTATGCATTGATAGACCCTACGAATGGATACGAGTAAGAAAAGTACCATTGCAATAATAGCTGCTGTCTATACCACTTCCCTATTACTTAAATGTGAGATGATACAAAAAGATCAACCTTGAAATGATATACTATGTTTATGTTTTCAATATGCATTGTATTTATATAACAAAGAAAGCTAAGCATGGACCCTTTGCCTTGAGTCCATCAGTGACATGACCTTGTTATAAAAATAAGGGGTAAAACAAAAAAGTCAATCCATAGGAGCCTATTTTCAACGGTTTCAATAGCGGTCCTAACTTGCTTGAAACTTTCTGTAAAGTGCAAGGATAGTGAATACATTCTCCTGGTTTTGTTTGTGGTGTAGGACAAACACAGCAGGTGCTCCATAATACAGGTAACGTAAACTGCCTTTTCCAAATAAAACAAGGCTAACCAGACCATTTTGCACAGTCTTCTGCGTCAGACGATGTAGAACACTGCGAAGCTTAAGAGCCACTCGATGTCTATTCATTCTACTTTCATCTATTCTACTGCCATCTACTCTCGACTCTATTGTATGAATGGAATAGCGTGTTTCTATTTTGTGAATGTTCTACTCATAGTGTCTTATAGCAGATACAATCTATCTATAAGAAATAGAATTCTAGACAATTCCTCCAAGCACAAAACAACAAAGAACGGGGCAATCTATGTTTCTTCTCTCAGGAATAGGTGTGGCTGTTCTCCTTGCAAAAGAACATTCCTCTGTGAGTATAAAAGTACATGGAGACGTCTATGTTATGGAGATGTCTATTTTGATAAATGTGTTATGGAAGAAACAAGAAAAGGCTTGTTTTATTTTAGTTTTGTACCATTATTAAATGAGAAGCTGAATCTAGAGCTAATTTCTTACGTGCTTTCATCTATCATTACGGAACAGGTATACACCTGAGTGATATTTGTCATTTCTGTGTAGGAAGGGGCAATAACTTATATAAACCGCAAAATTAAAGTTTTTTTTTTTTGGATTAGTATGTCCTATGGCTACTGTCCAACAAGATCAGCAGTGCTTATTGCCTTGTCAGGTGGATGTTCGCTGTGAACATTCGTATTATCATTTATTATTGAAAGCATCATCACAACCGCACATCATGGAAGAAAAAAGTTAGACTCTCTACAGTGACAAGAAGACATCATGAATATAAATATATAAGCGGATATTAATAAACAAAACATATAAACAAATGACTCATTTTATTATTCATAAGGTATAAAAACAGTAATGGTTTTTATATTCGTTATTTCTTGTGCAAATACTTATAAACTAAGGAATAAATAAAGACAATATCTGTCCAAGTAAACTGTGGTGTGATTGAATTAAGAATAAAAATGGACACTCTTTTCTACTATTTCTATTCTCTCATCTAATGATAAGAATAAATACAACCATTATTGTTATTAGTAATATAGAGAGAGCGGTAAAAGATGTATATTCCTTCTATGCATAAAACACAGAATATACAAAATATACAAAATATACAGAATATACAGAATATACATAATATATAATATACATAATACATACAATACACACAATAAACTGCTATTATCTACTGTCATTTTCATACTTGAAAAAAGTATAGGCTTCTCTCTCTCTCTACACTTCTTCAATTGAACATTATCAGACAGAACCACAACTCCGTAGAATGAATTGACTTGTTTTTCTTCAAAAGAGAGAAAGATCAGTAAAAGAAACAAATGATCCTCCTTCAATGCCTTCTGATAGGCTACACGTGTAAATAAATGCAAGTCACTGACCTGACAAAAAAAATATATACAAAAAAAGGCCGAGAAAGATGTTCTGTTTCGTCTATCCACCATGGCGTTACAGAGATTTCTTGTTGGCTTTTCCCGACAGCTTTTGCCTTTGAACTCGACGCAACCTACACGTCTTTTCTCCTCCTCTGCTATTCGAGGCAATGAAAACCTCATTAACAGCAGCACCACCAGCACCACCACTGGCACTCTGGCAGAAAACACCACTCCTCAAGCAGAAAGCACCACTCCTCAAGCAGATAACACTTTTAATGACGCAGGCATGTTCACTGAGGAGAAGCCTGACATTGTTATGCCCAGCACACTAGCAGCCCACCTCAATGTCCCTAAAGACCTCTCCACCTCTCTTGAAGCCTACTCTGGCCGTTCTATTGGTATCGTTGGCAATCCCAGCGCAGCCTATCGTCGCCTGAACTCTATTTTGAACCAAAACAATGTTCGTAGAGAGTTACGTGCCAATACCAACTATGAGAAGCCCAATCAAACACGGAGACGGGCCAGAATTGAAAGTAACCGTAAACTATTTGCTGCTATGATCCGTAAAAAAGTGGCTCTGATTATGCAGATGAAACAAAGGTAACGATAATAGACTGTTCTTTTCTCACCAGGCCTCATCTCACCATGTGTTTGTCTATTTGTCTTTTGC
This sequence comes from Spinellus fusiger, assembly GCA_025094145.1. Classification (NCBI taxonomy): domain Eukaryota; kingdom Fungi; phylum Mucoromycota; class Mucoromycetes; order Mucorales; family Phycomycetaceae; genus Spinellus; species Spinellus fusiger. The sequence goes on along the minus strand of JALLLS010000071.1, from coordinate 99,880 downwards.
AGAGGTCTTTAAAAGAGACAATCTTTTTAAACGCTTGTAAATAAAAAAACAGTAATAAAAAGAATCCTCCTTTATTTTCATATGTTGTATGATATGGTATAGGCTATGTTTTTGTAATGGTGAGTGATTCATAAACACATATCTTCATGGCTCTTTTTCTGTTGAAGATGAAGTGCTTATTGACTGACTGTTCTCCACAAGACATGAGAGCCAATGTAGAATAGTCTCTGTCTGTCGATGTCTCTGTCTGTGGATCCACCCATTGGGTCTATAACACTTACATTTGGCAGATCCATCGCTCGTTAAAACGGAGCCCACCTGCCCATGACAGGGGACAAGAAATATTTTTTTTTGCTAATGTCGAGACATCTTTACCCTTTCCAAGTCACACAATGAGCAGAGAAGGTGAGGTGGTGAATGAGTCCCTGTTAAAATGAGCTGTCCATAGCCACCAGTACTGGCAGCAACCAAACACCCCTCAGAATAAGAGATAGTAAAAAGAGAGATAGAGAAAAGGACAAGGAAGAATGGCTTGTTTTCGGCTATGAGGCACGCATCTTTAATAATAAGGTGGAGGCCGTCAAAGTAGAAAAAGGTCATTATAGAATACCCTGGACAGAAGGCACAGTTGACAGGTAGCTATCTAGGGCGAATCGCACAGTACTCAGTGAAGAAAACAGATACGATGTACGCCATTTATTATCGGATGCTCCTTCTGCTGGACTGTGTGCTCTGCCAAACGAAGAAGAACAAAGACAGTGGGATGAAGAGAGATATGCCGATCTTGACTCTGAAGAAGAAAAGATATTTGATATGAGTGATGATGAACGCACCTGTTTTATTGGTAATTATTGTCTATCCACTATAGTACTCATTCATACAAGAGGAAAAGAACAAGAGAAAACGCATGAAAAAAGAGTACCACTACAGCTATAGCGATAAACCTACTCTTTTCTCTCCTTGCTCTGTCTCTACTGAGAATACACCAAGTCCAAGGCCATTAGAAATGACACTCATCCAAAAGGCATTGGCTAGTAAATACAAAACTCCTTCTACTATGCGAGTGGTGAGTTGATCATTGACCATGAAACACTGATTCCAAGGCAGCCAGATACCCTTCAACAAGCAGAGATCATTGAAATGACATCAAAACAAGTGATTGCTGCCAAGAATCCCAATCTGCATGAGATTAGACTCCAAGCACAACAAGGGAATAATCCATTGTATGCCTTTCTCAGCAAGAGTCATCCTCTGTATACATTCTATAAACATCTTGGGTGGCTGTCTCAATCTGGACTCTCAGGTTATGAAGACAGCAGTGATGAAGAGGAAGAAGAAGAGAAAGAAAAAGTACAAGACAAGACCAGTGAAAAGGAGTCATTACCAGCACCACTAATATCACAGGCAGAGACAAAGACAACCACTACTGCTGCTGCTGCTACCACTAATACTACTGCTGCTGCTGCTGCTACCACTAATACTACTGCTGCTGCTGCTACCACTACTGCTGCTGCTAATACTAATACTAATACTAATACTACTGCTGCCACTAATACTACCACTACCACCGTCCTACAACGTCCTACAGGCCCTTCTAATGTATGCCTTCAAAAGACAGCAAGATCTGTAGCAAGGGCAGGCAGGGGCCTCGAGGAAAAGTTACGCCAACTCCAAACCAATAACCCTACATTCTCTTTTCTTAATCCTTGGAGTTCTCTCCATGCCAACTATCAGGCCTATGTAGCCTATTTCCAGTCTAACCCAGATGCCATGCCAGATCTGTAAATAAAAGCTACTCTCTTTTCTCTTTTTCTTTAATCTAACAGTGTATGTCCAAGTGGCCAACTAAAGACTAGACGGTCATACACTACATTTCCCCTTAGTAGAGTACAATCCACTGCACCTTGAAGTTGCTGACCAATATAAGGCGACACCTTGTTTCTAAAGTGTATGTCCTGCACTTTGACTTCAAAAGAGGCTTCTGGACGCCACACCACCAGATCAGCATCAAACCCCTCTCCAATTTGTCCTTTTTTATGCGAAAGACGCGTGCGTTTGGCAGGAGCATAACTCAACCAATGCAGAAGTTGTTGAATACTAGACAAAGAGACAAATATAAGATAAAAGATTAGCATTCTCTCATTCCATTGTGTGCTCTACAAATGCACATTTTAGTGAAAGAGAGAGAGAGAGTATGTGTGTGTGTGTGCGTGTTATTCACCTAATCCCTCTCTGACGTCCTTCTGTCCACAACACTGGTAATCCAAATTGCACACTAGCAATCCCACCCCAAGCGCCACCAAAATCACCCGTGTCCAGCTTTTTCAGTTCTGCTGTGCAGGGCGAATGATCACTCACAACATAATCAATGGTTCCATCCAACAGAGCCTCCCACAATGCCTCACGATTGGCCTTTTCACGTATAGGAGGACAGCATTTGAAGTGGGTGGCTCCATCTTCAATGGTCTCTGATGTAAAGTTGAGGTAATGGAAGCATGTTTCTACTGTTAATGGCAGTCCTTCCTTCTTGGCAGCACGAATCGCAGGGATAGCAGATGCAGCTGAGAGATGAACAATGTGTGTGTTGACGGGTGTTTCTTTTTGATAATACTCTCGTGTCAATCGAATGATCATATCAATGGCATGGGTCTCCAGTGATTGAGGACGAGAATCAAGGAAGCTTGCATAGGTGCGGTGATCTGTGTTGGCTGGTGCTTCTACAGGTGCCTCTACAGACTCCATTTCTGCATGGAATAAAAGAACACTGTCTGTGTTGGCCAGTTGATCCATGGCTAATCGGACTTGTGCCTCGTCCACACAAGGGAATTCATCCACACCACTCTCAATCAAGAAGCATTTGAATCCTCGCACACCCATCTCCATAAGCAGGGGCAATTGGGGAGCATTGTCAGGCACGACACCGCCCCAGAACCCAACATCCACATGGCACTGTCCTGCTGCTGCCTTGAGCTTAGTATTGAAATGGCTGACAGTGGTGGTGGGTGGAATGGCATTCAATGGCATATCAATGACCGTTGTCACACCGCCTGCTGCTGCTGCTCTTGTGCCTGTAGAGAATCCCTCCCATTCTGTTCTTCCTGGTTCATTCAAGTGCACTGCTCTTGCCCATTAAATGACTATAAACCATTATACACTCTATCTTACCATGGGAATCCACGAGTCCAGGAATAAGCATTTGGTCTGGCTCCAATACAATGGTTTCTATTTGACTAGGATGGACAGAGTGTACGAGGGGTTTGTCAGTGGCGACCTGGACTATTTTGCCAGTAGAACGGTCTATAAGGACAGAGGCGGGGGATATTTCATGCAAAGGAGAGAGAATGGCTCTGTCTGCCTTGATGATTAACCAGCGACACTGTGGCATATTAATAAAAAGAAAAAAGAAGAAAGAAGAGAGGAAGAAAGGAGGAGAAAGACTGACTTTTTATATATTTATGTAGATATAAATATATAAAAAGAAAGAAAGAAAAGAGAGAGAGAGAGGCGTGTATTATAGTTCTACTCTAAGCAGGGGGAAATGCCTAGAGAACACCCATCTACATTAATAGAGAGACAGGTTGTGTCTTTGATGGGTGAGTAGTGTGTAAAAGACATACAAAAGACCAATGTCCATTCTACAGCCTACAATGTCTCCTCTTTGGGAGCACTAAAATGTATACATTCTGTTTGTTTTGGCTGTGGATTGCACCTCTTATACGATCGGACTCTTTCTTATTCGTTCGGAAAGCCAATGTTGTTGTTTTTTATTATTTATTTCCTATAGACACATTCTGCCCTACCCTTTGTTTATTTTCCTTTATTTCAGTTGTTATTATGGCAGAGAAACCTAACCTTTGGATTGATCGACAAGCCAATTCACCATTTCCTATCTGGGGAATGAGTGCACTGTGTAAGCACAGAAGTAGATACTAGGCTGTCCACCTTATTATTGACTTGTCTTAGTATTGACGTACCTTATGCTATAGCCTTTGCTACTCTTCCCTTGTCTGTAAAGGGAGCACCTGGTATGCCTTCTGTTTTACAGTCGTTGGCTTTTGGCGGTATCTTTGCTGGTGCTGGGTAAGTGACTGTTCTTTTTCTAGGATTAACCCTCCCATTCTTATAGCTATGTGAGTCATACTGGAGATGTAGATAATGGAGCAGGCATTGCTACAGGTATATATTACTGATAAGAATGTGCATGTCTCTATGTCTATGGAAATTGTCTTATGGTGAGTTTTGAAGCCTGGTGTTTGTCGTGGGCATTTCTGAATGCAAAGTCAGCCATTCTATCGAAAAGACCTGTACCACTTTTCATGGTAGCTGCTGTAACAGCAAATACTGTCATTTATGGCAAAAAGTACCTACAAGTCAATGGCTATCTGGCAAAATAGAGAATTGTAGGATACAATACATAGTATGTATGTGTAATAATAATTATAATAATTATAAAGTAATTCAACCAACAAAGACGCATACAAGTTACAGTCAGAGTTACATTCAGAGTTACAGTCAGAGTTACAGTCAGAGTTACAGTCAGTTACAGTCAGAGTTACAGTCAGTTACAGTCAGAGTTACAGTCAGAGTTACAGTCAAAGTTATGATAGAAAAAGAAAACAAAGACAAAGAAAACAAATAAATACTTCATTATTGTTTTATAAACACACTTAATGATTTGTAGGTGATTGTTCAGACAGATCTTTGCCTGAACAACATAGCCCAAACGATCACTAGAACAGACTAAGCCTATTTTTGTTTTGTATTAGCAGGACTAGTACTGTTATCGAGGCTTCTTTCGTTTATCTTTTGTATAGATGTTCAACAGACAGTGAATGCTGCAAATGACAGATAAATACATCGGTATCATTTGTTTCTAATAGGAATATCTCAATATATCAGTCAATACCTGTCAGTAAGCCATGAATCCGAGAGATGAAGAGTAGTTGATTTCCATAATACAAGTCACCCCTGTCAGCTACCTTGAAATCAATGAGTCCAGAAAAATCATGCAACACATCGTCATTTCCTAAGTCCTCGATAGGTGTGAACTCATCTTGTTCTATTTTACTATTGTACTTTAGTTTTCTTTTATCTTTGTTCTTGGTGCATAGATCAGTCATGGTTTGTCTAATGACCTCCTCGATTGACTCCTCAGAATATCCTTCAGCAGTCTTTTTTTTTACAGATCAAATTTAAATACTGTCTTAACCAAACACTAAATTACGAACTGGTATTATCAATATACATAGTGTTGATCTTTGTTGATAAACATGTGTAAATAAAACAAATTATTGAAATTGAACTCCTTCAGAAAGATATATTTAGCAAAAGCATATATTCATGTAGCTATTATGATTATAACATCCACGAGCTCATATAATGGTTTGAGGAATCCAAACTTTCATCTATTCTTTATAGCTGTTTTTTTTTCTTTCTTTCCATTTTTATGTCTGTGAGGCACGCCTAATATCTTGAATAAATATGAACGTACAGTGATAGAATTATATTTACAGGATAGATTGATCTGTAGTAGTCTATTGAAAAGGTATCTAATAATGTTTTGGACAAGGTCTACCTTTTCATTAAATCTCATTTGGCAATCTGCAAGGATTTCTTATAAGAATCCATTTGTCCAATAAAACACTCCTATCTGTCTAAAAATTGTATTTTATCGTCTCCTAGGTTAAAAACTTGTATTTTATTTACATATAGAATTACAGTTGTTTACATTTAGAATTACAGTGATTTACAGTGATTTACAATTATATTTTTATTTTTATTTACATTTGGATTTTTATTTTTATTTCTATTCTCCTTTTCCATTCCCCTTACTTTGGGTCTTTTTTGCTTTGTTTCTTTTCTGTTCATAATCGACATTTCCCACAGTACCATCTTCGCATGGAACCTAGACTCATGAATAGCCGTTCTCGAGGATTACGTGAACCCACTACCTATTTCCATACTCTGCTCATGGTAATGCTGACATTGGCTTACTTCTTCTCATACTTCAGTAGTTTCTGGGTCTTAGTGTTATCACTCTAGGTAAACCTTCTTATTTTGATGTCAGACCAGCTCTCTTCTTTGTCCACCCAAAGGAATAGCAGAAAAAGAAGAGCAAGAGAAACTCATCATAAGCACTGTTTAGGAGCTTATACCATCAACACCAGTGTCAGCCCCACTTCTTCGTTTGCTCTTCTGCTGATAGGAGGCATCATTACGCTTGTTAGTTTTATTGGTTGTTTCGGAGCTCATCTCGAACACACTGGGTTTTTGAGAAGTTATAACAGTACCGCTGCGATACTGCTGATCTTGCAAATAGGTAAGAAAGTCTTATTTTTTGATCTTGCTATTTTCATTATTCCCACTTTCTGATCTTTCTTGATCTCTTTTGATCTCTTTTGATCTCTTTTTAATCTTTCTTTATTTTACTGCAGTATGTGTTGCTCTGCTGTATGTGCGTAGAACACAGGTAAGGAAATGCAGGGTGTCATCTGTCAAGGGTTTGTATTCTGAGATATGGATTAGGCCGATACATATGCGAATGCTATTTGGGACTTTTTTACCGAGAATGACTCTCAGTTCCTAGTTGATTTTGAGACTATGCAAGTATAACAGTATAAACCAGTGTGCAACTCAGATGACAATACTGACTGGGGCTACCTCATAGATTCCACTGCTGCGGATATGGTTCTGTTGATGATAGAGCAGCACCTGCTACATGTGTGCAGCATCTGGGCTTTCATAGTGATTGCAAGAGCACTCTCATTACTCTTGTCAGTCAATGGCACGAATGGATCATTGCTGGTGCACTCTTATTACTGGCACTTCAGGTATGTACAAGGAATACTATATATGTACAAGAGTAACACCAAGATTCTTTTTTCTTTCTTTCTTTTTTCAGTTTATCGCACTGATTGGTGCTGTTGTGCTGACTGCATTCATCGAGCGTGATATTCGAGAAGAAGAAATGTACCTATCACTAATATCAAAGCAACCCAGCAGCAGCCATATAAGATTCAGTGGCAGTGTCATTGGAAACAGTAGCCACAGCGAAGGTTCAAGCAGTAGTGGCACCTACTTTGGTCGCCATCCACATACGCCTTATTGGCAAAAACCCGACTTCCATTCTCCTCCACCCCAACAGCGTATATCAAGATATGGCAGTACATCATCAGCACCAAAGTAATAGGGCTTTTCTCTCTCTCTCAAGTTGTCTTGTTGATAGACCAGTTACTGCTATTTCTGTAGTCATTCTACAAACCAACTTCGCTTTATATCTTTTTTTTTATCTGTGCATAACCTCCCTATATCAGTATAGCTGTACATTTGGCATCTACTATCATGTTATTATTGTTATTTACCACCCTTCTCTTTCTTTTATCATAAACAAGTTTACCTACTTGAAGATGACGCTGTATTATTCACAACTAGTCCATATGGATTCATTATTATATTATTACCAATTATCCAGCAGACTACATAGCCAATTAACAATAGAAAAACAATTAAATAAAGACTATAATAATTATTTTTTAAAAAAAATTATAACAATGAATCATAAAGTGACCAAAAGAAAGAATCGGAATTCTTTCAAATGTAGATTTCGTGTTTTAGTTTCATAGCTTATCTTGATAGTGTAATGACTTTATGAATTCATTAGATAGAGACGTGAAAGTTTCAATACATAAAGATAGTAGTGTTGTATAATACACATCAGTGGTTTTCATTTGTAGGTTGCTTAGCAACTTACCATCTTCTTCCTATGTTGACAATGAGTGTGTCTGTCACTTCTATTGATATCTTATCTTATTTCAGTATCAGGGTAGCCTCTAACTCCTGTTTGGTGGAATACACTATCCTGTCCCTCTCAATAATCTTCTTGAGTTGGACTCACAGAAGCTCCATTGGTCTGAGATCGGGACTTTGTGAGAGCCAGTAAAGATCAATAATTATACCGTTTACTACCTTCCAATTGAGTCATTTTACTTGTGTGGGCTCTAGCATTGTCTTCCTGTAGGTGGTAACTGACTAAAGAGTGTATAAGAGAGAGAATCACTTGAGTTCAGGGCAATACACTTCTCCCAAGACATTGATGTACTTGTCGGAGATTATTTTGCCTACTACTACAATCCATCTTCCAGCACCCTCCTCACTGATGTAGACCCATACCATCACCCCACCACCTCCAAACTTCTTCTATAAGATATTCTAATGCTTAAAGTTCGTGACATACTGCCTAAGAAAAATCATGCCCCTGTCGTAGCACATCAGCTCCATTCTGGACTCATCGGACCAGACGACCTCTTGCCACTGTTCATAGGTCCAACCAACGTGCTCACGGGTTCACTTGAGTCTTACCTCTATGTTTTTATTTTTTAGAAGAGGTTTGATTACCGGAATGAATGAATAAAATCCTATTTTGTCAAGTTATTTATTCAAAGTCTTGTATGAGATCTTGATGGCCATACTTGCCCTAATGGCTTCTTTGGTCTGATAAGAATCACTAACTACTGTTTTTCTCAACCACCATAGGGCCCTATCATCCATATTTATCTTTCTGCCACTCTTGAGATAATATACCAATAAGCCTGTCTTCTTTAAATGCTTCAAGATGTACCCTACATCGGCAGGAGGGACGTTAAACATACGAGATGCCTCGACCTGAGTGAATTTCAGGTTCAGCACTTCATGCAAGATATCTGAACAAGTCTCGAGGATAGTGTATTTCTTATATATCTCGGGGTTTTTTGGTGAAGATATTTGAAGTTTTGGATGAGTTATACATTACAAGAAAAGGAGTGTTGTGAAAAATGAAAAATGGTGTATGTTATTTATTAATATAGAAATAGCCCGAAATCTGGAAAAAAAATCCCAATTCTTTCTGTTGGTCGCTTTATTATTTTTATTTTTATTTAAAAAAAGAAAAGAAAAGAAAAAAGAGCACAATAGAAACATATAGTGAATAACTCAGGTTATACAGCATAAAAGTAGTATGTGATTACTACCCGATCCACCTATTCCTTAATTCATCATCAAAGCTGCTCTTACATCTCACATTCTGATAACGATATGCTTCGCTAAGCTAATATAACAAATTTATAAATTCATGTCTCAATATTTGTAATTTATTCTTACTTACCAAATAATTTATGCCTCTAACATGCATTACATCCATATTGTTCTCTATAAAAATTTTAATGTATCCGCCCTTTATCTGAGTGAATCTAATACAATAGATCATGGGTGCAAATATCTGATCTATTTGGCTCAGTACAGCATTCTTGTTTTTCCATTTAGCTATCTTTTCTTCTCGTGCAGATTTTTTGGGTGTGTCGGTCTCCTCTTGTTCATTTTCTACAGAATCCACCTGTTTTTTTGCTTGCATAATTTCAATGTCTTTTAGTTGGGATTTAAGGGATGATATTTTTTGTTTTATAATTTTTGCTTGACCCTGACTGTCGATGTATTCAAGCCTCTTGAAGTTACTTTTTCTCCACTGTAGAACAGCTTCATAAAATACGTGTTCATCAACATTTTTTCGAAAGTTTTTGATCTGGAGGGCCTTTAACGCAATACTCTCTTTTACATTTATCCACCCAGGATCAGCAAATGAATCAGCATACTTGTATTTAAAAAAATCAATACAAGTCTCTTCTAATTCTTTGCAATCATGGTCATCTGTACATGCCAATGTTTATTATTAGTTAACCAAAATATATTTGGGTGTCTGATGTTGACTTGCCTGCTATGCTCCATATCTCCCATAAAGTGTCACATCTAATGCTTAGCTGTAGATAGTATGTTACTCCATAGATTAGTTTTTCCACCATAAATTTATCTGCTTCTTTCAATAGGTTGGCACCATCTTTTATGCTTCCAATATCAATCTTGTTGGTGTGAATATAGTCCAGAATTACTTTGAATACTTTAGAATCCACTCCTCGAAGAACAACTTCTTTTTCTGTAGATTCCCTCATGCCACTTGTAAATAAATCTTCAAAAAATGGGGACATTGTAGCTAGAATCAACTTGGAGCTATAAAACACTTGGCTATTTGATATATCTTCATCATCAGCGCCGGGTTCTGATTCTTCTTCACTCTCAAATACTCTAATAGTGACATCGTGAAATCGTGAAATAAATCTACTGTCAAACTGAAGAGGTGCATTGATCGTAGGGCTTGGGTTCACTCTTAGTTGATAAATAACTACTTCTTCGAATTTGACAGAGATAGTAAGCGTGTCATCGTCAAGATATTTGTAAACATTTTTCAGAGATATAGACGTTGGATACGAATATACAGTATATTTTTCTATTAAATATCATAGTTATATTAAATTGTGATTATTAGTCATTTATTTACTTGAATCACAAGTGTTTGAAAGTTCTATCAGCAGTTTGTTAATATGTATTCAAATATACCATAGCCTAAAATGTCATCTTACTTCTTATAAAAGACATAAGGGTAGATTCTATAGGTGGTATTATAGCAATCTCAGCTATAACATCAGGCTCTACTTTATTGGCGCTTCTTATTGACAATGCTTCTCCACAATTCAAGTATATTGTAAAATGCTATTGTGGTAATTAAGTCGAGAAGTATTAAAAAAAGACAGTATTATATTACTTGTTCTTGATAGAATACCTCTTTATCATTACCCACTCCTTTTTTAATCTATTCAGTGTATATGTTTAATTGGTAATACAAGCGAAGAACCATGGTTTGGTTTGGTTTGTTTGTCTATTTCTTACCTCAAGGTACCTATAGACATATAGTTAATACTTTTGTTTGACATGAAACAATCATTATGAAAAGGAAACGTATACTAGGATAAAGTACATGCAATGCATTGTATTGTTAGATTACCATTGATAGTTTCTTCCTTTAAAATATGGACTGTGTACTTCGGAACCTTCTGGGATATCTGACCATCCAGGAACTGACCAAATGTAACGATGCTCTTCAGGTGCAATTGTCCCTTTAGTTATAGTATCTTATAGAATGTTTAAATAATTAATGACTTGCTACAGTAGACTATGTCTGAGTATTTATTCTGCTTATACTTACTCATATTGAAAAGAAGTAAAGAAAAAGGTAAATGAGCAGAATAGGATTGTCTATGATCATATAAAAATAATAAAGGCATCATATGGTATGGTAAGTGGTGTGTTAAATATTATTTCGTGTGAATTATAAGTTCATACTTAATGAGGAAAAAACATATAAATAACAGGTTTACCACAAGTTACTACTTGATATTTAGATGTTCTATTATTTAGAGTTATTTATATGTAGGCTTTCTACTATGTTGGACGTCCAATAAATAATAAGATCATAATACGTTTTGCTAAACTATGCAAATACTCTGAGGATCGTGTGTTAGAGTCAAAGTAAGAGCATACAGAGTAAGATACACTAGATATGTAAGACATCTGCTGTATATATAAATATATATAAAATTGTTTATCTTGAAGGTTCTATTGTTTAAAGATAAACTTCTGTTGACATAATATATCTTTATTTTATCTTATTTTGAAATAAGAGAAAGCATTATAATTTGCTTCTTTTAAAAAAAATTAGATAATTCTATTCAATATTATGCCCTATCTACTCTTATTCCATTTAATTAATATTATTTTAAAAATAGTATATGTTCATCTATATGAAAAGAAAAGAATAATAAACATCTACATCTACATCTATAGAGTTGATAAAACCATAATCATGATTAAGTATTGAATTGAAATAATGATAAAAACTACTTGGAATTTCATATGATATAGTTTTAACTGAGTTACTTTAAAATATAACTAAACAGCTGTCAGTAGAACATAAGAAATAAGCCTTTTATTGAGTGAATTAATGTACATATTCTTTTTTCTGTGTAGTGATGAGCAATATTATTGATGGTAAGAGCAATATACTACACATAAGGATATCTGCAGCTCATCTACATACGCTCTAATGGCTCTATTCCAACCAATCGAAGGCCATTCCTCAGAGTTGTCTTAGCTGCCCAAAATAATAAAAGTCGTGCTTCAGCAAGTGGTGTATCCATACCCTTGACTCGCATTGTATAGTTAGATTGGCTGGTAAGATGAGCAAGTTTGAACAGATAAGATATAAGAGTAGATGGTTCTAATGCATCAAATGAATTCTGAACTACTTCAGGAAAGTGAGATATCATCTGTGCCAACTCAAATGCTTCTTTCTCTTTTAATAAGCCAAAGTTACAGTCTGTGGTAAGGCGAACAGAATTTTTGCGCTCAATACTTTATAAATATATTAATTCATATTCTGTACTGCTTAACAAAATCCCCCATTTTTTCAACTTACCCACAGACGCGTGCATGTGTATACTGTAAGAAAACACCCGTATCTCCGCGTGCATCAATCATACGATCCCATGAAAATGTGTAATTCTTTATACGTCGTCCTGACATGTCTTGGGCAATCACAGCTGAAGTACCCAACCGATCTGCAATGTACTTTACTGCCTTTTCACCTTTGTAACTTTCAGTTTCAGATACTTGCACGCCTCTTTGCATGATATCCTCATACTTTTGCTTATTTTCTGGTTCACTCATGATCGATAGCATCTTGTTTTGTGCAGTATCAAGAATATCCTGGAGAAAAACTGCAGTGCCCTTTCGTGTTGACATACCATGAATATGTCCAAAGCCAGCATGATGTAGACTAGGCAGAGAGTCACCCCAGATAAGTTTGCATATCGTAAAGACCTGCTTTAGATAACGCTCTTGTTCGGTACCCACCACATAGATTGATTTACTACACGGATATGCCTCCATGCGTAACATAACACTCGCTAAATCGCGAGTAAGGTAAAAACTAGTACCATCTGCTCTTCGTACTATGGGTTGACCAAGATTGTAGTGAGAAAGATCGATCACCCATGCAGTGTCTTGCAATTTGGTTACTAATTTTTTTTCTTCCAAGAGATCATAGATTTTTTTAATGTAAGGCTCTGTTTTGGATTCTCCAGAGTAATCATCAAAGCTAATGCCAAGGCGTTTGTAAATAGGAAGGTACATTTCTATACTTAATTCTCGAAATAGTTTCCACCGTTCGAGTACCTGTTCGTCTCCTAAAAAAAATAGAGAGGTTCATTTGCTGCTCTTCCTTTATATAAGTAAGAGATACCTTGCTCCATACGCCAGAAATACTTGCTGGCCTGTTTATCAATGTCTGGAATGGTAGAGCTTTCCTCATTAATGCGAACATATACATCATAAAGATGTTTAATGGCATCTTTCTTTAATGCTTCTGGATCGCCGTACTTTTCATATCCAACTGCCAATAGGCCTAAAACAATAGTCATGAGATCCAATGTTATGTTCTATTATTCTCTCTCTATCTTACCATACTGTTTACCCCAGTCTCCAAGGTAATTAATGCTAATAACTTTGTATCCCATGGCAATATGGATTTTACGAAGAAAATTCCCGAGAATAGTGCTTCTCAAATGCCCAGCATGGAAGGGTTTCGCGATATTAGGTGAGCTATAGTCAATTAAGACTGTATCATTATCCAACTTCTTCCATCCATAACGCTCTTTTTCTTTATAAACTTGAAGCAGTGTGTGTTGGATATATTCAAATGGCTCAACTTTGAAGTTTAGAAATACGCCTACAGGTGTCGCTCGCTCAATCATTGGAGTGGGCTCAAACTAGAGAGGATTTGGTGTTAATACAACAACAGTGGCTTTTATACCTGCTGGGCTATTTCTTTACACCATGTGGCAGGATGAGGATTAAACTCTTCTGTGCTGTATTTATTGCACTGTGCAAGAAGTTTAGGTAATGGCAGTGCATAGTGTCCGTGGGTGGTGCTTTTGGGTGTTTCTATCAGACGCATCAACTCTGCTTCTGTATATCTCGATACTATTTTGGACAGTTGAACGGCAATAGCTTTTTTGAACAGTGACCTTGTGTCATGAATAGTGGGCAGATCATTGACCTTTGGATCTTTCTTTTGGGTTTTCATTACTCTACGGGCAGAGATAATAAATGGAGGACCAAGTTTTGCTTTTCTATACTCCGCAGTAAAGCAATTCAGAGTCACTGTAGTTGTGGTTGTGGTGGTAGGCTAAGCTACTAAGGTGTAGTAGATAGCCTTTTCTTGTATTCTGAATAAAGGCAAATTGAGAATGGAGATTATTTATATTAGTATTATTAGCAAACTACTCACCCTCTTATCAAAAGTAACTGCGGTATGGCTATAATGAGACTGCGCCAAGTGCTACAGTTATGACTGATGAGCCATCATTACAGTATTCTATCCTAAAATTAGACAGTACGAAAAAAGCAGAGAAATCAACTATCATATTTGGACAACTCAAGCAAATTCATCCATTAATGACATTTCATTTCATTTCTAATATAATATAATATAATAATATATAATACATATCTATATATCTATATATCCGTTGTCTTTTATAAGTATATATATAATACTAAGGCAGTATTACATTAATATTGGATGGTATACTTATACTTATACTTATACTGATGTGTATATGTATATGTATATGTATATGTATGAATATAATAATCTTGGAGGTAGTGGACTCAATAGATCCAGCTTTGGTCGATAATGTATGCGTTTTAATTCCTTTTATGTTAGGCTGTTTCTTGTAATCCAGTTCATTTTGTTGACGGTTGACATTTTCATTCATACTGCAATACTCTACCAACGACAAGTGTCTTGTGTTGTTCCTAAAATGATAAGAGACAAAGACATTATTTGTTTCTATTATGATCAACAGTACAGGGCCAAAAGTGTGTTTCTACCTTTTCACTAGTAAGGTCATTTAGCTCCAGAGAAGTAAGATTGGCAGACAAAGCTGTTTGAACTCTCTGGCAGAACAATACCCTGTAGATGTATCCGTCTGTATATATATCATTCAGAGACCTTTCTTCTTTATTATATGGAAAGCTTTGTTTGTAAAAGTTGTTTGTAGGACTATTTGGATATTTCAAGATGAAGTAGTTAATAAGGATTTGGACTCTGAACACTATATACTGCAGGAAATCAGAAAACTGTTTATTATTATTTCTTCTAGAGAAGCATTTTTGACTTTTATATTTATACACAAATGAATATGATAGAAGAGAAACAATGTGTCTTTGAGTTTGGAGACCAAGTTATTCTTTGGCTTTTAATTCTTCAAATGTATCCTTCCTTTTAACACCTTTATTACAGACTGAATTAACATTAATTGATCGTCAATGGATTCTAATATATTCATATATATGATATTATTTATCTTTTTTTTTCTTGTTTGGGATACTAATAGATTGAAAAGTCATAAATAGATATAGAAAGAACAGAGATACTTGAATAAATTTACAACAGAGTATACACAGATTTATAATAGTATGTCAACTTATCATATATTGAAACAAGATGCATATAGCTAAGAAGAAAAGAAAGTGACAAAATAACATTTGCAGAATGTATTTTTGTAATAGAGTATCATACTGTATGAGAATAGAACAGCTCAAAAGCTTGAGTTATTTTGTACTTGTGAGAGTAGTGGATAATATGTCCATAGATTTCTGCACTTAAGTCCAACATAAAGAAAGGCTCTACACAACCACAACCCAGATACTTTCTTTCTTCTTTTTTCATTTTATTTTTAGCAAGAACGTTTTCCATGGCATTTGTTATTTTTGTCCAAAAAGATTTTACGTATGGATTACTATTTCATTCTATTTTATAAAAGAGGTTCAGTTTTTCTCTGTACTATAAAAAAGGTAAAACTTGACTGATATGAATCTGATTCATCTGATATTCTCTCTCATTTTGTCTAATTTTTGGATAAAATACTATAATGATGATCTGTTGATGATTCAACAATGAGTGGAAGGGGTGGCTGTGTATTGACATGATTATAGAATCAAGGAAACGCTGTCTCCACACCATCATAAACATAGGAGAAAAGAACATAAAGATACTCTCTCTATGGCTATATTCTATCTTTAGACAGTATTTGTAGGTGTGTGTTTATAAATATAATAACATACTATAATCTAATCTGAACATGTAGCTTATATATGAATGATAATGATAATAACTTATTAACAGATGGATAGACAGATAATTGTGTATATTAGTAGTGTATATCTATAATGATATAAGTGTATTATTATTGAATAAAGTAAATTATAATAGTAGGCTAACAAAGAAAACAAGATGTCTCTATCAGAAGAATAAGTCTGTATATCTCTTAGCTAGAATAGCTCAAAAGAGTATTGAGCATATAATCCCACAGCTTAGAAGTAATACCATAACCACTCTCGTAGTTTTTATAGTGGTGGGCCATGTGATACTTCTTCATCTCTCTAAAGTGGTACTTGAACACCTTGGCATGATGAAGATAATAATGCATGCAGTCATATATCACATAGCCAAATAATCCGCCAGCTATCACACTATAGGCCATAATAGGAGGGAACAAAAGGTGACCAAGTCTTGTAAGGGGATATATAATCAGACCCGCCAGTGTGGGTGGCATAACTAGGCGCAATCTAAGTCATTCGATTAATACTGCTTCTTTTTCTTTTGTTCTATAGATCCTTAATACCTACTTATCCATAGGCAAGTAATGATGAAATCCATGAAGAGTAAAATGAAGAGTAAACGCAATCTGATGATCGGGTAAATAGTCATCAAGATGAAATAAGAATCGATGCAATACATATTCCAGCAGTGTCCATATCACCATACCAAGGGCAAATGAAAATGCACTGAGAGTATGCTGATCAAATGCAAGCGAATGGCTGAGCTGATAGGCAGCAACTGGTAACCAGATGCAAGGCACCACATACCAGACTGCCTTTGAGAGTGGTTCAAGCAGTGGATGGCCAAAGAATATGGCAGGGTGTGGCAGATGTCTAGGTTTATGTACTTGTTCCAAATAGAACTCCTTGGTGAAGTTTGCTTTGAGAAGCTGAGGAATAAGTGCTTTACGAAGATCCAAAAATTGGTTGTTCTTTATGTCTCTCACTGTGTCTGTTTCATTGGGCATAAAATCCTCTCTCACATAGGTTTTACTCTCTTCTTCTTGCTCCAATAACTGCATGCGTCGGCGGTGAAGTGACTCTCGGTCATTGGATGAGATATCAGTTGTGGAAGAAGGTTGGTCATCAAAGTCTCCAATAACATAGTCATCGAAAATATCATAAGCAGCGTCTGAGTGGACATGTTCGAGAACATCTTTCATCACCAGTGTAATATCTGTGCCAGCATGTTCCAAGATGATGTCCCCTCCACCAGGATGATCTTCTATAAATCCTGTGATATCATACACTTTCTTGTTGTAGATAACCCAGCAAGAGTCTTCTGTGGTGTGGCTTGCTACCTGAGAAAGAGTGAAGCTTTTTTTCATAATGGTAGCAGGCAAAAACAATCAGAAAGAAAGAAGGAGCCTAGAAACTAGGATAGCAGGTGCTGAGTCCATTGAGAAACAAAAGCTCTGTTTTATTTGTGTCTGTGTCGAAAACATTGTCGGATCTTGGACAAGGGCCTGTCTTGCATGTACCATTTCATTGGTGGGTTCAAAGAGTGGCACCACTAAATGATTCTAATGTGCCTATTTGTGTGTCGTGTAAGACAGTTCATATATGATAAACAGTACACATAAAAGTGTTTTTATTATTATTATGAAAAGGTGAGGGAAAAATAATGGGTGAAATATTAAATATACATGTTTAGAGAAGAGTGAACTCACCTTTGTAATATGTGTCATGGATTCAATTGTCAGTAGAGAAAGAAGAAAGAAAGAAAGAAAGATGACTGGTGGTTGTTTCTATACACCTAAAACTGAGGTTTAACCGTCAATCAGTGGTACTATTTGTTACAGAGAACAGTTAATATCACTTTTATAGGTATGGCATGAGTTGAAGATAAACATCAAGTGTAAATAAAGAAAAATAAGTATTATTTATAAAAATAAAAATAAACTAATAGACTTCTAGTAGGAAAGAGATTTCTTGACCAGGCCAATGTATAGACATGTACTACAGTGTCCGGTGGAAACACTATAATTCTTTACATATTCTGATATGATTCTTGTATAGGGAAATACTTATTGTTTGTCATAAAAACACACACTAAACACACAGTAGAGACTTGAAAATAGGATAGAGTATAAAGAAGGTCAACAGGATAATAAATACAGATTTATTGAGTGGAAACCCTTAATATTTGGTATTTCTATCCTTGGCTTCTATTACAGCCTTGCATTGGAGATGCATTATGTTAATGAGGCTGTTGGTAACCACATTGGGAATTTTGTCCCATTCTTGGACCAGGAGAGCCTTAAGATCCTGGAGGGTGCTTGCTGGGGTCATCCTCTTCCGAACTGCTCTGTCCAGCTCTTCCCAAAGATGCTCAATTGGGTTCAGATCAGGGCTCTGAGAGGGCCACCCCTCCATCTTGACTATGCCTCTCTCATCCTTCTATTTCCTAGTCTCCTTACTAAAGTGAACAAACAAATGTAATCGACAGTTTCAGATATATATTATTATTATTTGGATTCATACTTTGTATTGATAGTGTTATAACTTTATGAACTCAATAGATACATAGAATAGTATTTAAAGTAAATAAAAGTGGTTTTTATTATAAGGTTGGTTAGTGACTACCGTTAGTCTTTGGCATCTATCACTGTCTGGTATCTCCACCCCATACTAGCAATAAGGGTGTCTGTCACTTCTATTGATATCTTACCCCACCATAGCACCAAAGCAACCTCTGACTTTTTCTTGGTGGAATACACCCCTCTATTCTTCCTGCTAGCCTTCTTGAGGTGGGCCCACAGAAACTCAATTGAATTGAAATAGGGGCTTTGTGAGGGCCATTAAAGAATCATTGATATACCATTGACTACTCTCTGATTGAGTTGTCTTACTCATATGAGGTCTAGTAGTGTCCTCCTATAGGCAGTAATTGACTCTAGAGTCCAGAAAGGAGAGACCCCTGAGTTCGTAGCAGTAGGCCTCTCCCAAGACATCAATGCACTTGTCAGATTATATCCTACTCTCTGCTACACTCTATTTCTTAACACTTTTATTATTGAGGCAGACCCATACCATCACCCCACATCCTCTAAATATCATCTCCAGCATGTTCTCAGATCTGAGAGCCGTGCCATCTCGTATTATACTAGCATTGCTGTATAGACGATCAAATCTACTCTAGACCTATTTGACTAGAACACTAAGCCTCGTTGTCTATGAGTCCACTGAAGTCTTTCTTCTATATTTACATTATCAACAGAGGTCTTACTCTTTAATGTCATATATCTTATTTAATCTTGTTGTAGTGGTTGATTATGTTGTCCTACAGCAACTTCAGGCATGTTGAACATGTGATATACCTTGGCCATGGTGGAGTTCATGTTCAGCACCTCATTCAGGACAGCTGAACTGATCTCAGTGATGGTATACTTTTGATGCATCTCAGGGATTTTGACAAAGATGATCACAGTGTTGGACGAGTCAGACATTATGGAAAAGTAGTATTATGGAAAAGGTAAAAGAATAAAGAATACACATAGTGAATAATTAAAACCAAATATATAAGTATTTTTATCAACTACTTCTGGATAAATCTACTCTTTAATTCCTCATCAATACTGCCTCCATTCTTTTTGAACTTGCAACGATAGGCCTCTCTAAGCTATTACAACGTATATATAAACAGTTATTCATAAATCATTACTATATTATCACTTACCAAATAGTCGATGCCTATTACACGCATTACATATACGTTGTTCTCTACAACATCTGTAATGTATTCGCCCTTTATCTGGGTGAATCTAATACAATAGATCATGGATGCAAATATCTTATCTATTTGGCTCAGTGCAACATTCTTCTTTTCCCATCTGGCTATCATCTCTCTGCGTGCAGGTTGTTTGGTTTGATTGATGTTTTTGGGTGTGTCGGCTTCCTCTTGTTCATTTTCTACAGAATCCACCTGTTTTTTTGCTTGCATAATTTTAATGTCTTTTAGTTGGGATTTAAGAGATGATATTTTTTGTTCTATAATTCTTGCTTGATTCTGACTGTCGATGTATTCGAGCTTATTGAGGTTACTCTCTCTCCACCGTAGAACAGCTTCATAAAATACGCTCTCATCAATATCCGTCTGAAGATTGTTGATTTGCAGAGCCTTTAGAGCAACACTCTCTTTTACATTGATCCATCCAGGATCAGCAAATAAATCAACACAGTTGGATCTCATAAAATCAATACAAGTCTCTTCTAATTCTTTGCAATCATGGTCATCTGTACATGCCAATGTTTATTATTAGTTAACCAAAATATATTTGGGTGTCTGATGTTGACTTGCCTGCTATGCTCCATATCTCCCATAAAGTGTCACATCTAATGCTTAGCTGTAGATAGTATGTTACTCCATAGATTAGTTTTTCCACCATAAATTTATCTGCTTCTTTCAATAGGTTGGCACCATCTTTTATGCTTCCAATATCAATCTTGTTGGTGTGAATATAGTCCAGAATTACTTTGAATACTTTAGAATCCACTCCTCGAAGAACAACTTCTTTTTCTGTAGATTCCCTCATGCCACTTGTAAATAAATCTTCAAAAAATGGGGACATTGTAGCTAGAATCAACTTGGAGCTATAAAACACTTGGCTATTTGATATATCTTCATCATCAGCGCCGGGTTCTGATTCTTCTTCACTCTCAAATACTCTAATAGTGACATCGTGAAATCGTGAAATAAATCTACTGTCAAACTGAAGAGGTGCTTGGATCATAGGGTTGGGCTTCACTTTTAGTTGATGAGTATCTACTTCTTTTATTTTAACAGAAATAGTAAGAGTGTCATTGTCGAGATATTTGTGAATATTTGCCATAGATATAAACTGTGGATACCCATATACATTAAATTCAACTGTAAAATGTCACAGTTAAATTCAATTGTGATTATTAGTCATTTGTCTACCTAAATCATAGAGATGTTCAAATTCTACCAACAGTTGATTAATATGTATTCAGGTATACTATGCCATATAAATAATCTTCTTACTTTTTACTATAGATTCAGGGGTAGATTTTGTAGGTGATATCATGGTGATCTCGGCTTTAACATTAAGTTCTGATTTGTTAGTACTTCCTGTTAATAATGTTCCTCCACAAATTAAGTGAATTCCAATATGCTATTATGGCAATTAAGTTGAGAACTAGTAAACAAATACAGTATTCTATTACTTGTTTTTGATAGTATACCTCATCATTGTCTATTCCTTTGTATATCTATCAAGTGTATATGTTTAATTGGTAATACAAGCGAAGAACCATGATTTGGTTTGTTTGTCTATTTCTACCTCAAGGTACCTATAGACATATAGTTAATACTTTTGTTTGACATGAAACAATCATTATGAAAAAGAAACGTATACTAGAATAAAGTATATGCAATGCATTGTATTTTTAGTTTACCATTGATAGTTTCTTCCTTGAAAATACGGACTGAGTACTTCAGAGTCTTCTGGGATAGCTGACCATCCAGGAATTGACCATAGGAAATAGTATTCCTTAGGTGCAATTGTTCCTCTAGTTATAATACCTTATAGAATATTTAAATAGTTAAAGACTTGCTAGAGTGCAATGTATCTAAATATTGATTCTGCTTATACTTACTCATATTGAAAAGAAGGAAAGAAAAAGGTAAATGAGCAGAATAGAATTGTTTATTACCATATAAAAATAATAACATCATATGGTATGGTAAGTGGTGTGTTAAATATTATTTCGTGTAAATTATAAGTTCATACTTAATGAGGAAAAAACATATAAATAACAGGTTTACCACAAGTTACTACTTGATATTTAGATGTTCTATTATTTAGAATTATTTATATGTAGGCTTTCTACTATGTTGGACGTCCAATAAAGAATAAGAAAGATCAAAGAGTATTTTACTAAACTAAGGTCATAGAGTAAAAGTAATTTTTTTTTTAAAAAAAAAAGTCTGAGCTATTATTGTACTAAGAAAATAACATCCATTATTCTTTTACCTTTTCCATAATACTACTTTTCCATAATGTCTGACTCGTCCAACACTGTGATCATCTTTGTCAAAATCCCTGAGATGCATCAAAAGTATACCATCACTGAGATCAGTTCAGCTGTCCTGAATGAGGTGCTGAACATGAACTCCACCATGGCCAAGGTATATCACATGTTTAACATGCCTGAAGTTGCTGTAGGACAACATAATCAACCACTACAACAAGATTAAATAAGATATATGACATTAAAGAGTAAGACCTCTGTTGATAATGTAAATATAGAAGAAAGACTTCAGTGGACTCATAGACAACGAGGCTTAGTGTTCTAGTCAAATAGGTCTAGAGTAGATTTGATCGTCTATACAGCAATGCTAGTATAATACGAGATGGCACGGCTCTCAGATCTGAGAACATGCTGGAGATGATATTTAGAGGATGTGGGGTGATGGTATGGGTCTGCCTCAATAATAAAAGTGTTAAGAAATAGAGTGTAGCAGAGAGTAGGATATAATCTGACAAGTGCATTGATGTCTTGGGAGAGGCCTACTGCTACGAACTCAGGGGTCTCTCCTTTCTGGACTCTAGAGTCAATTACTGCCTATAGGAGGACACTACTAGACCTCATATGAGTAAGACAACTCAATCAGAGAGTAGTCAATGGTATATCAATGATTCTTTAATGGCCCTCACAAAGCCCCTATTTCAATTCAATTGAGTTTCTGTGGGCCCACCTCAAGAAGGCTAGCAGGAAGAATAGAGGGGTGTATTCCACCAAGAAAAAGTCAGAGGTTGCTTTGGTGCTATGGTGGGGTAAGATATCAATAGAAGTGACAGACACCCTTATTGCTAGTATGGGGTGGAGATACCAGACAGTGATAGATGCCAAAGACTAACGGTAGTCACTAACCAACCTTATAATAAAAACCACTTTTATTTACTTTAAATACTATTCTATGTATCTATTGAGTTCATAAAGTTATAACACTATCAATACAAAGTAGGAAACTAAAAAAAACTTTTACTCTATCACTACTTTTATATACGATAAAAGTTATATTTTTCATATCCATAGAAGACTGAATATTGTGGGCTTTTTGCTTCTATTCTTGCTCAACACGGAAAGTACAGTGATAATACTTATGTTGCTCTTTTAAATTAATATTAGCCTGTGCTCTTGGACTCTGTTGTCTATGCAATTATACAAGTTGTTTTGGAATTTAATGTTGGTCTTATAGTAGCTACTCCTGATTCTACATACATTCATACACAAATCTTTTATGCATGTTTCTATCTATAGAAGTATAATAAAACTACAATAAACAAATATGTTTATTGTTGTTAACTGTAATATTCGCAGCAGTAATTGGTGGTAAGATTTCATCTATTTATTTATTTATTTATTAAAAATGTGTATTTCTTAGGCTTGTATATATTTATATTGCTTATTTCTAGACATGAAAATTACAAACTTTTATCTGCTATAATTGTTTCTAAAAGATGTGCTGATAAATATCCTCGATTTGAGGTACAAACAAACCGCAATCATCACTATGGGTTGTAAAAATAAACTATCCTACTGCATATTAGTACGGAAAAAGATTTACCATTCCTGATTTATGAGTTATGTCATACAGATGTTGACAAGTAAAGAAGATTTTTCTAGCCAAGCTATACTGTAAATATACTAAACTACTGTTACTTATCTTAAGACAATTACTAATCAATAAGCAATAGTCAAACAGTAATGATTAGTTTTTTTCCTATCTAATTTATCTTTCTATTCATAATTATTGGATGATCCAATCTATCTGTTTAGTTCTATTTGGTTCAAAGATTGTTTATGTGTGCAAATACTGATCTGTAAGGTTGACTATTTACTCAGCCATAGGCCACTATTAAGGATACAATGTCTGAGAATAAATCAATCAATGAGCTGCAGTGATCAGTTGTCTGGTTTTATGAGGTAAATCTCCGTCAGTCTGGTTCACAGGTGATTGTGTTAAGACATTATTTTTTCTCTTTTTTTTTTTGCAAAGTTAATATAACTAATTGTAATGATGATTATAGATAAAGAATACACTCCAGACTTTTGATGTATAATACAGAGACTATAAACTTCTTATGCATTTTTACTATGCCTTTCTTACTGATCTAATCAATACTTATTAGTAAAGCAAATACACTTGATTTCAAAACATTAGATCATTTCCTGATCTAATATTAGTGACCCTATTGACTTTTTCTTCATATCGCCGGCCAAGCCAATTATAAATTACACTTTTTTTTTGAAATGCTGTATATTAATAGTAGGATATAACGGTGTGAATTATAATATGTACATAATATAGATTTAAGAGAAAGAAAAAGTAATTTATGCGTCTTCTTCTGCTTCACGCACATGCTTGCTGGGTCCAAAGATACATGTTGCACAGTACATAAAAGAAGCCAACATCAACCCAGCGAGTGCTCCCAAGGTCATCCACATGGAAGGACCAAGGCTGCCAGTGATATTGGGGTTAGCGTCTTTGATTTGGTTGATACCACGCAGAGAGATCACAAGTGTCATAACAAAGACAGCCACCATAATAATAAAGGATGTGAAGGTAGAAATAGAAGCCAAGAGATCAGGACCACGACGGAAGTGAGAGAAGGAGGTTACAAGAAGGGCAAAGAAAGTCAAGCCAAGAGCGACCCAATAGAGAATAAAGATAGCAAGAAAAAATTTGCTCAGATCAGGAAGATCTCTTACAAAGAGCTTAAGTATGCTGGCTTGTGCTATACCATAAAGTTAGTATTGTTTACATGATCTTATACTACTACTTACTCCAATCGAATGCAGCTACAGGAGGACTGCACTGGATGATCTCGGTTCCAGTGCCAATACAGTAGTTCCTAAATAACAGATCAATAACATGAGTTAGATCTGATGTCTATAATCAACAACAATAAACTAACCATAGACCAAACTGGATGAATTGATTAGAAAAGGTAAATCGTGCAAAGTAAAGACTTCTCAAGAATGGCTGGTTGTAAATGTTGCCAACAATAGTGAATATCTCCAAGACAAGCGCAGAGAACGTAAAAAAGGTTGCAAAGAATGCAAAAAAAGACATTGCAAAAGATAAATAATAATAATAAAATAGTCAAGCAAAGATAAAGAATGGCCACTTTATATAGCGTCAATGTCTATTACTGTAAAAGCAATTGCAGCAATTGACAGCTAAGTACTTTACTGAGAGAGAAAAAAACAAACAAAAAAGTAATATGTAGCCAAAAAAAGGGATTAGAAAAACAAAGTACAAGATACTAACTGAAAAAAAAAACTTAAACAAACACATTACTTTTTCTATTTTTATTAGTTCACTTAATTCTTAAATTAAGTTGGCCTATAAAACGCATGATAAATGGAGAGATGTTCTGGGGAAAATCATATGATCTTACACCCTGATAAACTGCTTGGCAATATCCATGTCACCACAGAAACTCTTGTAACTACAGTAACTACAGATCATGCTTGAGAAGCTTGTACTAAGCATAATATGTTACTCTAACTTTAGTACTACTACTCTAAATGCCACTTCAGGTAGGATGCCTACTTATTATTATACACTTTAATATATCTGAGTGAACTATAATCAACTTATACGTTATTATTATAGATCAGACATATAGTATTATGTGAGCATTTGGAAGTGGACAGTGATGTCATTAAAATAGTTGTAGGTCTATTGCAAGTATACTATAGACTGAAATCTTGGAGTGTCTATCTACCCTCTATGTTTTGCTGTAAAATCTCTCTATTCAATAAAGAATACGAAAAAAGAGTAAAGGCTCTTTAGGTGATTCAGAATGTTGATCTCTGATTATTACGTCATTTTTTCTTTACCTTTTTCTTTCAATCTCACTTAGTTATAAAGAATAAAAGTGTATCGCTTGGATGGGGTAGATCTACCTATCTTATAATCCTGATTTTATCCCATAAAACATTATACTTTAATTAAGTCTTTATATTTCATGTGTATATGTGTCAACACATTCTATCAAGAAACACTTGCATTCAATGGCGTATTCAATAGTAATTCTCTTACTAATAACACTACAGTGAAAGAAAGAGAAATTAATTTTCCCAACTGTTTAACCGTGTTAGTTCTCCGCATAAAAGACCTGAGTTAGTGAAGAGCCTAGTACAGTAAAGGTATAAAGTATTTACAAAGAGGAACATTGTATTGAAAACAGGTACACTGTAATATTCTTGTGTTTACAGATCCCTGAATATTTAGATATTAACTTTTATATGAAGATAAAGAAAAAGTTAATAAACAGATAGTTTAGTAATAGACATGCCAATACATCTGAATGTATATTCCTATACCCAAGGCTACATTCATGTACCTAAAGATACACGTATGGATTAATAGATTAACTTATTTTCCGAGTAATATATATTCCCTTCTTCCCTCTTTCTAATCTTTTGAAATAAATAAAAATTAAGGAAAATAATAGTGCCTTAAAATGCTAGTGTATTAGTGATGTTGATTGTACTATTGTAAATGCTGATTATATTAAGATAAAAAAACTATATTTGTTAAGTTTTAAATTAGAGTTGAAATCCTCGATTGCACAAATTATTCTTGTCAAGGAATTCCAATGAATAGTAGATGTTTTACATATATTTCGTCTTATTATTTTCCTGCACATTAATAAAAGACAGAGATCCTATATATGAATTGATTCTACAAAAGTGTGGTTGCTACTATCTCTACTGCTGTTGGCTAGACATTTGTAGTAATATCTACTATTGGCGACTCTTACAGATTCATTGGATACTTTCATTCAGATATCTTGTTGATCTTCAAAATACTATCTGCTTTATACACTGATAATTGCTGTAGCAATTAACTATAGTTAGGTCTGTTTAGAGCGCAGTGATAATCAACATGACACAGCAGTTTTAAATCAGTGTTATGTTGCTTCTAATTTCCTACTTAAAAAAGCTAAAGGCTTCCAACAAACTGTAGTAAGGCGGTATCTTTTTATATTGCTTTTACACAATGCATGGTTCTGTTACTTGTAATATTGTTATTTTTCTCATCAGACGAAGTGCTTCCATCTGCTTTGATACACTATTCCATTTATTTCTTTGGTATCACTGAGGCAATTATTCTTAACAATTTATCGATAGATAGATCGATAGATAGATCGATAGATAAACAGTATTTTTAACAGATAATAAACAATGGGTGATGACAATAACAAAAGACTCGCAACAATAAAAGTGTTGCAGCAAAATTATCTTGATTTGTATATTCTAAAAGCAAGAAAGGAGGGTCAACTGTATCGGATCAGGTCTTATTACCATACTAATTAGTGCTATGTACAGATGTTTCTAGAATTCTTATCTTATATTTACAGGAAGATCATCATTCATTTTTTTTGCGTCACGCTTCCCTGATACTGGAGTAGGGAAGAGAAAAAGCAAAACTTCAGGATTACGTATTTTTTGAAAGACACCCATTTACTTATCAAAGTCTTTATTGTCCCCACAATGTACAATTTTATCCTCTTTTCACCACTGAAACCATCCCATACACTATTCCATTGCTCTCCTTTCCGGGGACTTGTATATATCCAACTGCATCACTGCATCACAACAGAATAGCAATGCTCATTTTCCTAATACAACCATTCATAATATCATTCGAGTTGTGTATTTATTTGTTTCTTGATCACCCAGAGCATTTCTCCAGGAATTTGAATAAAATGTTTTTCCCCCGAGATTCTTTTCATTGTTTTAAAGTTTTTTATGCTATATTTTTCATAAAGTGATCACACAAAGGGTCTTCATGAGTGGTTTATTCCCTAACCTTGTGTTTTCTGCTTGGAATAAGGAATAGGGCGAAACGTCAAATGACACACACGATTGACCAATGCTGTTGATAATAGACTACTCTAGAATAACTGAGAAAGCTTAAGCAGTTGCATTTATATTTTTAATTAATTTGTTTTGTTTTGTTTTTATTTAATTTAAAGAATGATAATGATAATAATAATAAGTTGTTAGTATCAGTTGAAATAGATAAAAAGAGAAAGAAAGGTATAGTAAAAAGCGGTCCAGGATCCGAAATAACGCATCATTTTCTGTCTCTTCAGCTTGGAAAGAAGCACAAGTACACAAAGCAGTGTGTTTAATAGGACAACTTACTTTTATAATTTAAGGAATAATATCATAATAGATATACCTAAACTAATAGATTTAAATAATAATAATAAACTTATGATAAGTACCTGTAGGTTAGAAGCAAGATATATTTGAGTGCTGTATAAAATAAATCAAAAAAAGCCATTGCCACTAATTATCTGAAAGGTAGAACACTTTATTTTATTATGAACATTATGGGTCGTAATAGTTGAAGAAAAGTATAACTGAGTAAACTCTATATTACGCCACCACTGATGTCTTTACATTTTATTTTTATCTCTTTGAGAATGATGCAAATAGTCTCGGAAATGAAAATACCAACAAAACTGAAATGCATATCGATGTACTGTTAGATAGGATTTATTCGAAAAGGAACCCGTCTCCTAATTATAATGGCTAATATTAACCAATCCTCTTTAATATATATTTATAAATAAGAGAAACTCTAACCATATACGTTATTTATCTGTCAACACCTTTCTATGGTCAAGTAAGAAAGACAGATACCTTATTTATATGTATTCCGTTAAGGCTTTGATTTCCATCTCTCCCTATTATAGACTAATCTCATTAATAAGTAGCACTTGATCTTATCTGTATAAAATAGACATAAAAGACATAATAGACATAAAAGATAAAACTGTGCTATTAAATAAAGCACACCAAAGTGTTTACGGGTGTTTAGTTTTATTATTACAATGTTTTTTTTTTTTAAAAAAAAAAAAAGAAGAAATGAATGGCCTACTCATTTTACAAGTAGTCAATCAACCCTTCAACTGTATAGTATTATAGAGTATTGCTTCAAGAACATGTATCTAATAGTACATTGTTTGAAAGTGTAATTGCATGTCTATAGCTTCCACTATGTTTGTACTTGACAGAGAATGAGTCTTCTCTATGGTTACAAATGCTATATCTGAGATAGCACCTTTGTTACAACTACCTATTTAGTCCGTGTGTAGCCTACTATCAATTACTTTATGGATAAATATATTGCGTCAGGTCTGTGCATTGCTTAGTGGCTAGACATGTCTGTGATCTACTAAATAGGTGAAAGATGAAATGATCTAGGATCTCTTATTTCCTGTAATGGTCTCACATTTACTAAAACCTAACTCTGTAGAGTGAACTTTTGACCCTTTAGAAGAATTGAATGAGATGATCTTCAGATGAACAGAAATGTAGTTATGCCAACTGGAAACAAACCACTGGTGTGATCTATAGAATTATCCGAGTGCCTTTATCGGCATCTTCTTATTTCTACAATGAATAGAGTACTATGATAATTAGAAACAGTGATACTGAAAGCCTCTGCCATTTTACTTTATCAGATTGAAGAAAAGTTACACCATTAGAAAATAGAATCTATGGATATTTGATTTTAAAGATAGGTTGTTAGTGTTATAATAATTCTGGACACAGGAGTCTTAATGTTACTTGATCAGTTTGTCCTTTTCTCTCTCTGTCTTGTTCAGGAAAACCACAACAATGATAAACTGTAGGGTGATAGTCTTCAATTAGTTTATATATACATGTCAGATGCAGTCTCTAGTGAGCTCATATGTCAGTTAATAGAATATATCATGTTTTCAATGTTTTAAGCTATAAACAACTTTTAATTTTCTAATAAGCTATAATAACTCATCTCTTTTCTTATACTATTTTTATAATACACTATAGTACACTATAATACAATGATTGTTGATCAATGTTAATGTTAATGCTATCATATCCCTCAGTTGCTAATTTACTATTAGATTCATAAACAACAGAGCATGTACTTAGTACAATGCATGATAAGAAAACTACTTATTAGGAGATTCCTACTTTTAGGAATAAATAAACTTCCTAGTGTCTCTGATCTTCTTTTATTTGACTAAACTACTTATACTATAGTAGTTATTCCCCAACTATGGATTTTTTAATGTACTTGTCAACCTATTTTCTCTTTTTTTGGTGATGTTAAAAAATAGTAACAGTAACGATAAATAAAATGTCAATTATGGAATACAATATTCAAAGTCTTAAAGTGTCATTGTTTAGCTTTTTGGTTTTTTATAGTGTTACTTAGTGAAATTGTCTAGGGAATATAAACGGATCCTTTATTTTTCCTGGCACATCTAATTTAGTCATGTACACCTATCACAGAGGTAAGGATGATCCACCAAAAAGTTTCATTAGCCACAGCGGGGAAAATAAAGTGCGGGGATATTCAAGAGAAAGAGGTAGAATTCTT
This sequence comes from Spinellus fusiger, assembly GCA_025094145.1. Classification (NCBI taxonomy): domain Eukaryota; kingdom Fungi; phylum Mucoromycota; class Mucoromycetes; order Mucorales; family Phycomycetaceae; genus Spinellus; species Spinellus fusiger. Next base: position 69,369 of record JALLLS010000071.1, on the reverse strand, counting down.
TCTTTGTTATGTGGGGTTAAGATTTTAGTTTCTATATCTTAACAAGACGATGAAGGAAGTATTAGAGATCCATCGAATGTTTTCCATTTACTTGTTGTGTTTATTGATGTGTTTTCAAAGGACGTGTCATAGTATAGCAAGATCCTTAAGCCCAAGGTGGCTTCACTATGAATATCATACATTTAGACTGAGATCAAGCATTTTCAAGTGTTTCTTAATCACCATCTCTATTTGGTCTCATTCACACCAGTAATAAATACTCTCAGCATATTAGTATTGTTAGGCTCTTGGCAATGCTATAGAATATATTCAAAAAGCCAGTCTAATGTGGTTGACTTGATATGTAGACAGTGCCAAGTATTTGCTGTTTGTAATAGCATTATGATTCCAAATAGAGGTCACTACATTGTCCTTTAAGAGAATATTGGCAGATTGGCTTTCACTTGTACTATAGCAAAGCAGATATTACAAAGATACAAAGAATCAAAACTTCAGAATTTCCAGAAAATGTCAAACTATGTATAAAGTAAAATTCTTCCAATGAAAGAATCAAGGAACAATTGAGGGGAATCTTTCTTCCTACATATGTCGTCATTGTTATATGTAAATATATCTATCTACTCTTAGTATTCTTAGTATTCTTCAGGTACACTGCATGACGATGACCATGACGATGACCATGAAGAATAAGACATAAAGCCATGTAGGAGATGGTGTGTAGGAGTGGTGTCCTGAGCCAAACATATTCTCACATAGACTGTTGCTGTTACATGGCTTGGTCAATGAATATAGTGTCAGTTCAATGTACAAGTCTACTAATGATGTAATGTAATCTGTAACACTAATCCTGCTGATAGGTGTACGTGTAAATCAGTCCAAAAGTCTTTATTCTCTTAAACCATGCAACTGTAACCATGGAGACAGGTTCTCATTTTTATTTCTACTGACATTGACAATGATTATTCTATAAAATAACATGGTGGAGTGAATGTGACCCGTCATCAAGGAACAGAGTTTTCTGGTCTCCATTTTGTCTGCCATCTGTGTTTCGAGTGTTTATGCTCTATTACGTTTTTCAGCATTCTACCCAACTTTGTGTGTATTCTTTCGCACACACATACAAGTACACACATACAAGTACACACCTATAAACACATACAAGCACACACATACAAGCACACACATACAAGTACACACACAGTTGTTTCTGGTTGAATTTGTCCACGAATGATTTTAAAGAAAAAAGTGTCAATATTCAGGCCAATACCTTCCTGTCAGTGTTACACTGGGTCATCTACTTCACATGCGTGAGCTCTAAATGGCAGTGTATAACCCCGCCTATATTAAATGAGCATAATTGTTTTACTGGTTCTGTAGAGGACAATAAAGAAAGACTTACCATTGGATTATAAACTAGAGGAGTATAAAGAATATTATGAATGAAATAAACTTTTCACATTCATTCATTTATTTTCATGCATTTATTTATAATTGTCCATATAATTATTGTTATTAAATGAAATAATAAAAGGAATCTTTAATAGATTCAGTTGATTCCATCCATGTACAGGTAGTTATATTCCATTTTAAAAGAGCCAAGTTGAGAAAACAATGGAAGCGCGCTATTTCAAGCATTGGCTAGGATAGTAGCATGACCCTCCTTTGGTAGTTCAATGTGTGGCTTAAAAGTAGCACTAGGCACCCGATCTCTTTTCTCGGACGTCTATATTAAGAAAAAGAAAGAAAAAGAAAAAGTATCCAAGCGTCTATGATTCTTATTTTTCCACTTTTGTCTTCAACAAGAGAAGAAGAAATCTGTTTCTGTTGCTATACACTCTAGGTTGAAATTCATTAGAATAAAATAGAATACAGCGTCACAGCCATAGCAGAACAGAGAAGAATGGAGCCTACGTCTTTTCTCTTTTCTTTGTTATCATAGCCGACTGTTCTATGATCTGGGTCCCAACAGGATGAAAAATAAAACTCCCAGGTCAGCCTCCATTAGAATCCCAATCAAAACACGCCCACATACATAAGGTTGGCTACTTGCTATTTTGGGCTGATGGTACAATTGATAGCTGGTCAGTGCCACCATACAATAAGTTTAGTTTAATAGGAAAACAATCTAGACAGAGAGAAAGAAAAGACCTGGGGGCCTTATTCTTACTATGTAACTTGATCACTATAGCAACCAATGTTTCTCTATTTCTCATTCCATGGGCCAACAATGGACTTGATCTTTTTGCATGATAAAGAATGAAGAGTGTATTAGTTATTAGTGAATTGTGTATTAGTGTATTAGTTATTAGTTATTAGTGTATTAGTTATCATTTGTTGTATATTACTTATTGCTCATTACTTATTGTATATTACTTATTGCTTATTGCTCATTACTTATTGTATATTACTTATTGTATATTACTTATTGTATATTACTTATTGTATATTACTTATTGTATATTACTTATTATATATTACTTATTATATATTACTTATTATATATTACTTATTATATATTACTTATTATATATTACTTATTATATATTACTTATTATATATTACTTATTGTATATTACTTGAATAGAGTACATGATACAATAGAATAAGGAATCCATTCTCAATAATAAAGAATAGTAAAGCAATTATAACAGAATCCCTTTTAGAATCCTTTCTTATGATGAATAGATCTCTTTTCTCTACACATCCTTGTCTCTCATTTCTCTCTCATTTCTCTTCTTCTTCTCTCTTCACTCGGACAAAAAGAAAGAATGAAAACAGGAGTAACAATAAAAACTAGTTAAAAATGTCAAGGAGAAACAAACATCACGATGTATGGCGAGTTTCTCAGCCGTGCAATAAGTAACTGTAGGACATGTGTGACCTGAGTAACATAAAAATAGATGAGGAATAAGAGTGAACCGTATTGAAAGGAGGAGAAGGGGGGGAGGAGGAGGAGAAATAAAAAAAAAAAAAAAAAAGGGGGAGAAATGAATGGGCGAGAAAAATAAAAAAAAAAGTGAATAGCGTATAAACTGCCTTTTTGGTGGCTCTTCATTTTACACCCCTTCCTTCTTCTTTCTAACCCTTTCGATTCCAAATCAAGTATAAACACTATTGTTGACTTTTAGACTTTGATTTCCATTACCGCACCTACTACTTGGAATTGTTTTGTCGTTTTGTTACTAAAATAAGCAAAAACTTGTCATGCAATCCAACTATTATACACCTCCACCCCAAGCCTATCTTATGGCCCAACAACAGCAGCAGCAACAGCAGCAACCTCAACACCACTCGCAACATCCTCAGCACCACCCGCAACACCACCCGCAACACCACACACCCTCCCACGCACAGCCCCACGCACAACAGCACCCTCCCCACGCACAACAACAACAACAGCACGCACAACAACAACAGCACGCACAGCACGCACAGCACACACAGCACCCTCACCATCCGCAGCAACAGCAGCAGCAGCAACATCCTCTTCAAATTCGTTACAATACGAACAGCACCCTACCCTCAGTACAATCAAATACAGAAAGACCCACGCCACCTGTAGCTGAAGTGATTATTGATAATGGCCAAGGAGCAGAAGAGGATGATTCTGATGATAGCGAAAAGAAGCCCAGCAAGCGCACAGGCCGACGCAAGATCAAGATTGAATACATTGAAGACAAGACAAGACGTCATATTACCTTTTCTAAAAGAAAGGCTGGTATTATGAAAAAGGTAATTTTAATCACTGTCTCTTTACCTACAATCACAATGGGACACTCACCTTGTGCTGTGGATTCAACAAGGCCTATGAATTAAGCACACTGACCGGAACACAAGTCCTCTTGCTGGTCGTATCTGAGACTGGCTTGGTCTATACCTTTACCACACCAAAGCTACAGCCATTGGTCACAAAACCAGAGGGCAAGAATCTTATTCAGTCTTGTCTGAATGCTCCTGATACGATGGAGGCACCTCAGGGTGGAGGACAAGAGCAGCTATCAAGTACAGTAAGTGTATATCTGTGTGTTTATATTTGTGTGTGTGTAGTGTGTGCGTATGGGGAAGGAGGTTCTTTTATTATTATTATTATTGTTATAGGGATCTATAGTGTATAGCCCTAAAAAGAATGAGAGAATAAGAACATAAGAGAATAAGAGAATAAGAACATAAGAACATAAGAGAATAAGAACATAAGAACATAAGAACATAAGAAAAGAGGCCATACACCCTCTTCATCTCCATTCTATTGACTTACCTATAACTACAGGGAAACATGGACATGTACGCTGATCAACGAAAGATTCATTCCTAGCTTACCTTATTATTTATCATTCAAACATATACACAATAAACACGATAACAGATACAAGAATAGAGAATTAGAGAAAACTTTATTCTTTCTATTTGTATTCACAAAAGAAAAAAGAAAAAAGAAAAAAGAAGAGATCAACATAACAAAATGAGATTGGAATAAGACTGGTCTTTTCCTACAGTCTTTTCCTTACAGACAGATAAGATTGGAATCCATTCACTTGAATCCATTCATTAGAATAGTCCTTGTTGGTATAAATAAAGACAATGGGAGAAGAACAGCACCTCACCTCATCTCCATCTATTCACCCACAGTGGAGTGATGTAAATCTATCCCACACAGGAAATAGTCAAGATCAGCTAGTGTCAGTGCACGGAGAGTAACGTCCACCACTCCATTGGACTGCATGGCTGCATGCACCAAAATAGGTCTTCCTGAGTTGTGTGAGGCAATCAGCTCATTGTCGATCATTTCCACCTTGAGCAAATGCCATTGCACACAAAGATCATCAGCAAATGAAAGATGTGAGGACGTGTGTTCAAGGCTGTACTTTCTTTCGTACGTAGACTCAGTCCAAAGAGCACCAAAGGCCTCTGTAGTTAATGGAGCTAGGGCTGTCATGTCCGTGTCCTGTAACTCAAGAGCCAGTAAACTAGACAGCATGGAACTCTAATGTTGAAATATTAAGTCAACATAATGTTTGATGTTATGATAAAATGAGCTTACTTGTTTGTTTGGAGCTGCAAACATCGTCTGTGGATGGAGATCTTAAAGTAAATGGAGAATAAGAAAGACATCTCTCTTTTATTCTTTCTATTACCTGGCCTATGTAGGCTCTGCTGCAAAAGAATAGAAGAGTGTATAGGTAAACTATCAAAGAACAGATTACTATCTTGTGCCAACACCTCTCTTCTTCACTCCACCATTACCTGGAAGCTGATGCACGGGTCTGTCTTGTACGATGCAATGTTTGTTTCTCAGGACTCTTCTGTTTTGGATGTTCAGTAGTGGGTCCATTGAGATAGGCATGGATGCCTTGAACCGAGTTTAGCTGCTTAGTAGGGTATGCCTGAGTGTCTAATATAAACATAAATGTAAATAAACCATGCACTATCAATAGTAAGACTACACTCTTTTACCCAATTCATAACGACCGAGAATAGGTCTGTTGGGATTAGCAGATAGATTCTCAGTTTTAAAAGATGAATCCACTGTTTGTATGGATTGCTGGAATCTGTGGTCCTCTATGTATCCTAGCAACTCACGAGCCAACTATGAAGAATGTATAGAAAGATATACACACACACACACATTTTTTTTAAATATAAAGAATAATATGTTCATTGAGATGATGCACTTACCTCCTGCTTCTCAAGAATAGGAGATGCTCTGTACTTTTGCAAGAGTGGTTCTAATGGAGACAGCCATGTCTTGGACCTTATCATTACCTGTTGAATGGCTTGTAGTCCAATAATATGGAATACATCATCTGCCAATGGTATGGAATGAGGTGTCCAATATTTATATATTCATTCATTTATGCCAAGAGAATAAGAAGTATAAATTACCTTGGATGGCTTCTATCCATTTATAAAGACACTCCATAACAGTAATATCTGTAACAGAGTCTAATAGATAGGAATACTCTCCAACTATCTTGAAAAGAGAAAGTGAGAGAGTTAGAGTGAGAGAGTGAGAGAGAGAAAGGTCTTATAAATTAGACAAATAACAAACACTTACTTCACAGGCAAGTTGTACTAGACACACAGCAAAGGGTGTACTTGTAGTCCTTTTCAGTATTGCTACCAAGTCAAGAACTCCCTGTTCAAGAAGTGTGAAAGGCTCCGTGTCTTCTTCCAATGCTACTGACAATAAATTAGTGTTCTTTCTTCTCATCTTTTATAGTATGCATTCTATAGTATGACTTGCCTCGTTTAAGAGCCTTACAGTGAGATTCCATGACTTGCTTCTCTAGAATTGTATGTGTGGATGCCAACGTACTTATCTTTACATGAATGTAGTGTGTATTTATATCACTATGTCTACAATGAAGTCAAGGCCAAATGAAATACATGTATATTCTACACACACACACTCTCTCTCTTTTGTAATGCAAAGGATACACATCCAGCGAATCCAAGAACCAGTATGCAATACGTTGATGAATGAGTTGTTGTCCTCTATTTCCTAACGCATGTTGTATCTTGGTTGATATTCGATACAGCATATCCTGATCTGCTAGACTTTCTAGAATATCCAAGGCCTAAACCAACTCACTTTCATTAGACCTTTTATACTTGTTGGGTGATTTTGTCTATCAATGTTCGTAGATAGATAGGTAGATAGGTAGATAGGTAGATAGGTAAATGGGGAGTTTTATAGTCACTTGCCTTGAAAGCCAATGTAGTGTCATTCACACCAGCAATAAGTGCATTAGTAATCTCAGTGCCCGTGAGCCACGCCTCTTTCCATGCAGATGTTGGAAGAGCTTCAAGCCCTAACAAGCCCAAATACTTCATTGTGTGATTTTTAGCATGTAAAAATGGATCAAGCACACATGCTATCTCATGGTGGTGTGCAGACAGATTCTCCACTGTTCCGAGTATTTGGATACAGGACAGTACAATGGCTATAGTTTGCAGAAGAAAAGAAACTCAAGTGGTTGATGGTACTATACCCATTGCATGTCATTTACCATAAGCAGCATCTACTTTCTTCTTGGCTGAATTCAGACAGCTCATGACTAATTTGAGTATTTCTTCTTCATCACTAGGCAAAGAGTGAATAGTAAGTAGTGAATCAACCTATGTATGCCCCCATACTGTACTAAACAGAGATATTTACCCAACAGAGTTTTTTCTATAAATGAATAGAATCTCCAACAAACTGACTTGTGCCCATGGAGCCAATACACCATGGTACATAAAGGAGCGATGTAGCTTTCCTTGAAGTATCTGCTCAAAGATACGGTAAAAAGAAGATAGTAAATGGCTGTGGGTGGCAGCATGTTCCTAAGAAGAGTGTTGTAGATGAGATTGCCCTTTTCTCTTTCGACAATAAGATAGATAGATAGATAGATAGATGGATAGACAGATGGATAGACAGATGGATAGACACAGACACACACACACAGAGACTCATCACAAGAGAAGGTTTACCTTGAGAATATGTTTCCATACAGATAAACAGGCAAACACCACACTAGGGTCCTTGTCCTCCAAGGCATTTCTCAGATAAGGCTCAAGATCACTTAGGAGTGTAGGAGAGCGTTGGTAGAAATACAGCAAGGCAATCAAGGCCTTTTTTCTTACAATCTGTCTACATTCACCTTGAGCACAGAGTATCGAGTACAGACTGCACTTACTTTGGATAAGATAAACAGTTGATTGTAGGCTGCAAAAGACTATCCTCTGCTTCAGGTAATTGTAGGTAATGAATAACATTTAAAGCAGCACAAATATTAAGGTAGTTTTGGCTTTTAAGATCCTTTACGAAGAAAGGGTGGTTACATGGATCAACAGCCGTTCCTGTTCCATCTTTCATTATACTCTTACGTTTTGTACAGTATTGATTAACAAGACACCTAATGTAGGATCATATTCAAGAAAAAGAGCAGATGCTAAATAGCCTAGCCATGGAGGATAGATGAGTCTCTTTTATACACTCTATTGATATGGATCTTTCTCTTCTTCTTTATACTACACGACTCTTGTTCATGTTCTTTTTCATATTCTTGTGTGTGTATTTGCAATTCACATACAACTCCATATAAAAAAAGAAGGATTACCTATGCGTCGCTGCTCAACTGTTTCTCCACTTTGAGTAGCCATCATCGCATAAATAACACCAAAATCAACTGAATAACCCAGCATGGCACAGTGCATTAAACACACTAAATAATCTTTCATCTTGGCCTATTTTTGTTTCTTCAAGATAAAACGCACACATGCATACGGCCCAGTGGATGATGCTCTTACCGGTGTGATATCAGGGTGGCCCATTTTACCCGCCAAGAGACAAAGGTGATGTTTGACTTTGGAGTGTTCTTCCTGATAGCACCAGGGAAGGATATGTTATTACTCAACAGACAGATACCACTGCCACTCATTGTACTTGTACTCATATGCATGCTATCACTGACGCCTAGTTCCTTACAATTTTACTCTTGCACTCTGCTATAGTTCGTATAAACCCATTCAGCTCAAGACTTGTGCCTGAAGCAAGAAATTCTGACCCAAAATAAGAGGTTAACTGTGTCATGAAAGACTATTTCCAGTAGTAGCAGTAGCAGTAGCAGTAGCAGTAGCAGTAGTGGTGGTAGTGTTGATATGCTATAGAATACTAGAAAGTTCTTTTTTTTTTACTGCTGACTATTCTCCCTTGTTCTTTTCTTTTTCCTTCCAGACACTGGAGGATCGTCGCTGTCGTACGCCTGTCTATGCCATCGTAGTCACAATGACACGAGTCACTGAATAGCCCAGAGATTTGTAATGTCACAGCACGTGATAAGTCAACTCCACTTATGAACGTCATCCATAGCGTCATCTCGTGGCAATACAATACAAGACAAAAGCTGATAAATCCGTGCACTCCTCATTGACTTGAAAATCCCAGAGCTATTTTTAATGCATTGAACCTTATCTTTGACTTATGGGCCGAATGAATCATAGTGCCGGAGGAAGACATGCTAGACAAAACAATGTCCAGAAAATAGTTGGGTGTGTATGGATGAGACCATTTATGGAAAAATAATAATAAAAAATAAATAAATAAAAAAGGCCAACAAGCTGTCCTGAAAATGCTCAGTGCTTTGGAAAGAATAGCCAGCGTGTTGAGCGTAGAATGAAATGAGTCTCGGCTGAGGTAATAATGTGTATGTCTGTTCTTTTTTTTTTTTTTTTCATTCTTTCATTATGACTTTCTTCCAAATTGACGTCCAGAGGCTTCCAAATCAATGTGTCTAGTTTTCGAGAATGGACTCCAAATGGGTTTCATGGAGCCAATAGGCTGTGGCTATTTCTCTGAATCCCATTGGACTGTAAGGAAATACAATAAGAAATAGTCTAATGTCTTTCTACAACTCTTCTTACCCAACAGAAATACTTCCAAGCAAGAGAGAGAGAGAGAGAGAAAGAAAAAGAAAAAAAAGAACACTCTCGTTAGTATAAGAGTCGCTGCATAGTAATTAGACAATTAAATAGCTATATAATTAAACAAATAAATAATAAGATAAATAGATGATGTGTTCATTTTGTGACTAATAAAATAAGATTTACATTGTTGTATTCAAATAAAAGCAGGAGGAGATGGACAAAGGTCTGTAACATATATGGACTCGTTCAAGTTCTTTATGTCCAGACATGACTTGTGTAGATGAATCAAGATCCATAGGTAACAACACAGCCACATGGGTCACGTGCCTATGCATTCAATAGGGGAAAATAGATCAAGTCGTACGAAATATGGAAGAGCAGCCGGAGAGAGTACATTCTATTGTTATTAAAGGTCTCTCTAGGCTGCTCCCTCATTGGCTTTATTCTGAGTAGAGAAGAAGAACAGAAAAAAAAAGACCTCGGTCTAATTCAATTTGGTTGGGGCCATCCATGAAGACACCAAAGAAGAACAAGAGAACAGAGAGGAGGAGAGATGACTGCCTGCATGGATCAACTCGACTGTCTGTAGATCAATTCATTTATCAACAATGTTCTCTATGATCATTGATAGGGAGATGCTGTCATTGATAGGGAGATGCTGAAGACTATCTCCATCTACACACCAAGACAGATGCATACACGCACCTACTGTAGAAAGACCTATTATTATTCATTCTACTATCATTACTAATCCTATTATTATCCGACTATTATCCGACTATTATCCTATTATTATCCGAGATGCATTGTTATAGTATCAAATTCATGTCATCCAGAAGGCGGGATCTGTGCTTCTTCTCACATGACCATTCCAGAATGATCAGTGCCTGATGAATTACTATTCTATAAAGGAAAAAGGCATTGGATGAAGAATACAAAGCACAAGAATAGAAGAAATGCAACAGCCAACAGAGTTTAACTTACAAATATAAACATTAAAACATGCCGTGACAGAATAGGAGAATGTCGCGGTTTAGTAATCACTCGACTCCACAGACTCCATTTTCCGAAGAAAAAAGAAACAAAAAAGGGAATGCAGTCATAGCTCTGCCAATGTGCCCTTGTTGCTATGGTTATGTAGTATATGATCTGAGAGCATGTGTTGTGTGTATCTGCAGATCTCTTTTCTTCCTCTTTCTTCCTCTTCTTTTTTTCCAACTTCACTCTTTTGCCCTACCCACTCTTTCAATTTTAATCACTTTTATTTCATCGCCCTCTCCCTTGTTTGTACACACGCCCATCTTTCCAACATTCTTACTCTTACCACACTTACCACTATTCTTACTACTACTACTGCTGTGACCGAATGGAGACCTACAGCAACACCGAGTTATCCAGTGCCATCCACTTTAGCCCTATTGCCTATCAACATGACTTGAAGTACATTGAGCCCAATACTCTATCTTTTATTACTCTTCCAATGTATCGACAGCTTATGAGTGACCTGTCAATTATTGATGATTTCTGTGAAGAATATGCAACAGAGGAAGTCTATGGTAAGCTGACCCCCTCTCCCTCTGTGCCAGCATGCATTGATGAACCGACTCTTTTCTGCTACAGATGAATATGTGGTAGACAGAGCAAGAGATGTTGTGCAGAAGCATGATGCAATTCAGGCACTGCTCCAATCAGAAACAGACCATATCGACACACTGGCTCGTCTCCAAGTCTACTGCACTAGCCTACAGCACGAATGCCAGGCCTACAGCAGCAATTTGCATTTAAACTCCATCCACATTAATGAATTGAAGACGCTTTTAAAAAATGTATATAGTATGATCAATGTCCACAGACAATTCCACAGGGAGTTGAGCGAAAGGTAAACAAATGCCCCCTTTTTTAACTTAAAAAAAATAATCATGAAAAGTCAGAGAGATCAAAACTACGCTTCTGTCCTGAATTTCTAACATGTAATTTAATTATTTATTTATTTTAGATTAAAAATATGGGGACCCACTCAGTTGGTGGCAGATGTCTTTGTACAATTGGTAAAATAAACAAAAGTAACATGACATCTGACCTATTTAGTATGAGGGATTAGCATCCTATGAATCTTTTCAAAACCACTATCCGGTTGTTATCATGGCGCTTGATTCTCTCTTTAAATCACCGTTTTTCATGAAGCGTATGGCAGTAAGTTAATTTCTGACGGGGATTTCTTAATAGATGGAGAGATAAACATAAACATAAACATAAACATAAACATAAACATAAACATAAACATAAACATAAACATAAACAAACATAAACATAAACATAAACATAAACATAAACATAAACATAAACATAAACATGGACATGGACATGGACATGGACATGGACATAAACATGGAATAAAAAGTAGGGCCTAACTCTTCTCTCTTCTTTCATTGACTAGTCCTGTATGGAAGCAAACGAATGTCCAATGCAAGACATGTTGGCCTGTCTAAAATCCCCTCTTCTCCGCTTCGGCGCCTATTCCTATGCCCTTGAGCAACTCGTACAGCACACAGAACCCTCACAGCCTCAGTACCTTTGTCTTTTACACACTGCCCATAAATTCCAGACCCGCGAAAAGATGTGGAAAGAGATGTAAGTCTAGTCCTTTTCTCTGCAGGCTGAGTGCTGACCTTGCATCAGAATACAAGACCGTCTTCGTCATGCCGATGTGCTACACGCCTATCTTAATTTCCAGCACTGTCCCATGGTAGTGACTCCTACCCGCCGTCTTTTACTCCGAGCACAGTTGATACGGGTGAATATTACCGATCCAAGTTCAATATCAGACATTCGCACCTATATTCTCTACAATGATGTGCTTGTCATCTGCAGAAGAGAAAGAAAGGAGTCTCGATTGCAATACAAAGAAAGCATTTCCCTCGCCCAGGCCTACATTCGACCTCTGAACAAGCAGCTGATCTCTCGTATGCTTGAGGTGAAGAAGCCAAACTCCTTTCCACTGTTGTTTAATCGCAAGTCGACTCAAAAGGACAATGCTTCGGATCAGATGGCGTATGGATTTGAAGTGTTTGCGCCCCACAGTCCGTCTGCTGATGCATTTGCGCCCATCAGTGCTAAAACCTGTCGTCGCTATATTATGCGCACGCGTACATTGGAAGAGCAGCAGTTGTGGATGGGTCGTCTTTATGAAGTAGCCTCTTCCATGAGTCAACGGTTGTAATTTCTTCTATTCTCTCAAGTTCTTATTGTTTTATTGTTTTATTCTCTTATTGTTTTATTCTCTTATTGTTTTATTCTCTTATTCTCTTATTCTCTTATTCTTCTATTCTTCTATTCTTCTATTCTTCTATTCTTCTATTCTGTTATTCTCTTATTCTCTTATTCTCTTATTCTTCTATTCTCTTATTCTCTTATTCTCTTATTCTTCTATTCTCTTATTCTTCTATTCTCTTATTCTCTTATCCACATATCCACCTATTCTCTCATTCTCTCATTCTCTTATTCTCTTATCCTCCTACTCTTCTTACTACTCTTGTTTCTTTTATACTACTTTACTGTTCTCTTCTTTTATTCCTTCTCTTTCTTAAACCAGATAATTCTGTATAGGTAGTGCACATACAAACATACATATTGACCTTCCCATGCACATACCTATTGATAGATAAAACTATTCAATGTACCTTTTAACACTACTATAAACAAAAATATACCTATTTACTTATACTTTATATCTACACAGTCAACACACACAAACACACACACACACCTATAGGCATAGACACAGATAAATATAGACACAGATATACATACACACTACTTTATTCATATTCATACGGTTGTATTTTTTGCACTTTCTCTCTCTCTCAGTCTCTTTCTCTCTCGGTTTCTTTCTCTCTCAGTTTCTCTAGTGATCAGCCCACTTGATCTGCTTAATATCAATGCCATCTTGCACCTACAAACACACACACACACACACACACACACACACAGGATAAGTTGATAGGCACACCCCTACACACCCTTATAACTGCCTACACCCTTACCATTTCCCAGAGAGGAGACATGTCTCTTAACTTTTGTACATGCTGAGTGACACGCTGAATGACAAAATCAATTTCTTCTTCTGTTGTGAATCTTCCAATGCCAAAGCGAATAGAACTATGTGCCTGTTCATCATCTGCACCCAAGGCACGTAGAACATAAGAAGGCTCAAGTGAGGCAGAGGTACATGCTGAGCCAGAAGACAGAGCAATGTCCTTCAAAGCCATCAGCAAAGATTCACCTTCAACGTATGCAAATGACAGGTTGACACAGCCTAGAAGGTGGCAGGGGGGTGGGTGGTGTATGAAGCATCGTCAAAGAAAAAGAAAAAGAAGAGGGTCTTATGTCTTTAGCAAGAGTGGCTCTTTTCTGCTCGTCTCTCTGTAAAGAACAAGATTTACCTGGGAAGTTGTGTTCAGGGTCTCCGTTACGAGTGACTGCCTCCACATTGGCAGTGATGCCCTTTATTAAGCGTTCTGATAATCCGGAAATGCGTTGATGATCATACTATAGAGTCCCATCCACCATGGCATTAGCTCTTACACGTTCACTTATTCCACAAAGAAAAAGAAAAAGAAAAAGAAGGACATTGGCCCCTATCTCAGAACCCCTGCACAATGAATCCTTGCACAGACAGCCTGTCTTGTTCTCTTACAAAAAAGAAGAAGAAAACAATAGGACTGCTTTGCTCATTCTTGCGTTGTTTACCGTGTTGTAAAGACACGCTTCATCATTGATATGGCATGCCTCTCTCCTCTTCCCTCCTGTCTCTCTTCTCTTCCTTACCTCGGATTCCTCCAGCGCCAAACGACAGGCCTCTCCTAAGCCCACAGCCAACATGGTGGGCACCGTACCACTTCGAATGCCTCTTTCCTGCCCACCACCACTCTGCACCGCCTCCAATCGAACACGAGGCCGACGACGCACATAAATAGCACCAATGCCCTTGGGAGCATACAGCTTGTGTCCTGAAATGCTCATCAAGTCAATCTTCATGTCATTCACATTGATGGGCAGTTTCCCAATGGCCTGGGCAGCATCTGTATGGAAGAACACCTTGTTTGCACGACACAGCGCGCCAATCTCGGCAATGGGCTGGAGAACACCAATTTCGTTGTTGACTGCCATGATGGAGACAAGACAAGTGTCCGGGCGGATGGCGTCGCTGAGGGCTTTGAGGTCAATGCGGCCACTGGACAGGACAGGCAAGTACGTGACCTCGAATCCTTCTTCTTGTAAAACACGGCATGATTCCAGCACACATTTATGTTCCTGTAGAAGAGAAAGTAAAAGGTGTTCATAAGAGCGACAGCACCAACACCCATAACAACCCCTCTTACAATCTGTGTGGTAATAATATGCTTCTTTTTGCTCTTGTAGAAACGAGCTACTCCCTTGATACCAATGTTGTTGGACTCGGTGGCTCCTGAAGTAAACACAATCTCCTTGGGATCAGCACCAATCAATGCTGCCACATGGTGACGTGCCTCTTCCACAGCTGTCTCGGACTCCCAGCCGTAGGGATGTGTGCGAGAGTGAGGGTTGCCGTACAGCTCTGTCATGTAAGGCATCATGGCGTCAAGAACACGGGGGTCCACAGGGGCTGTGGCCTGCATGTCCAAGTACACTGGTTTTCCTCGAAGAGCAACAGGTGTTGTTTGGAATCCAGGAATGTCTTTTTCATGAAGAAGCAAAAGTGTCTTTGTATGTCAACAACAGCAACAACAACAAATGAAAGTGAAAATGAAAAGAAAAGAAAAAGCAGACGAGACTTGTCCATAAAGGCTTGTTTTCTTTTTCATTTTTTCATTCCTTTTTTTTTTACCTGTTCCTGGGACAGCAGTGCTGACTGCCTTTTGTATTGCTGCCACATGAAGTCTGCGTCCTCTTAATGCATTGCCAAGAGGTGAAATAAAAGACGTTCTTACTACGCGGGCCAACATGACAAGTTCAAATGAGATATAGATTCTGTAGTTATAATAAATGTAGTTTTTTTTTATAAATGTAGAGAATGGAAAATAAATGAGGGGAAAAAAGACAAATGGGCGGAGTCCAATGAGACCTTTTTATTATTTTCACTGTAGTGGTCATTGGATATGGTATGTGTATGTGAATTCTTCTCTATGCTGACGTCTCTACTGATGTCTGAGATTGAAAAGAGAGAAAGAGAAAGAGAGAAAATAGTAGAGAAAATAGTAGAGAAGAAATGACACTCTATGCCTGTTTTCTACTTGTGTCCATCTGTTCATTACTACAAGAACAAGGGCATTGGGTGGGTGTGACTGGTGTTTTGTGCGTGTGTGGATCTTCAACACGTCCATGGCAAAAGAACTGAAAATAGAGGAAATCAGCAGTCACTAATGTCCTGGAGAGAAGAAGAAAGAGATCTTTTCCTTGTAAGAGAAAAAGAGAAAAAGAGAAAAAGAGAAAAAGAGAAAGAGAAAAAGAGAAAAAGACTTCATCCTAGACTACTCTAGACTTGTAGACTACACCTGTACACTCGACATGAGACTGTGCAAAAGAGAGTCACACTCTTACCCACCCACTCACCCATTTGTCTTCTTTTTCTTTTCTCTCTCTTTTGATAAGTTACATTCATACACATATTGTATTGGTATGTGAAAACAAAAAAAAACAAAAAAAACAAAAAAAAACAAACAAACAAACAAACAAACAAACAAACAAACTACAGAATGAGTTTAAAGGAGCAGCAGCAGCTTAAAGAGCAGAAGCACCAGTAATAATATCAACTATAGAACAGAGTGAGTCCCACCCGTCTTTTTGCACAACAAACTAAGGCTACCACTTACTCAGTTCATTGGTAATCACAGCCTGACGACCACGGTTGAAGGTCATGGTGAGCTTGTTGATCATTTCACCTGCATTCTTGGTAGCATTCTCCATGGCAGCACGCTTGGCAGACATCTCAGCAGCATGGCCCTCCACCATGGCCCAGTAGATAGAGTTAGCAAAGTTGAATTCCTGCAAATGAGCCAACACATCATCCTCGATTTCATACACAGCAAAGTTGGGAGAGGCCTTGAAGGCGTCCTGGGAGTAGACAGTGATGGACGAAGCCTCGTAGGAGATGGCCGACAAGAACTTGTTGTAGACAATGTTGGCACTGTCAAACTCAATCTCCTGTTCCTTGAGGATGTCCACCACAGAGCTGGCCTCAGTGAAGGTGGGGATGGACTTGCCAATCTGGTTAAAGGTGACGGCAAGATTGGCACGGAGAGAGCGGGTCAGTTGGGTTCTTGGCTTGTCTCCCAACACCACCAAGGGAGCCTCGGGTGTGTGTTCAATGGCACGGCGGGTGGCCTTGGAGACACTGGAGTGGATACCACCACACAAGCCACGGTCAGAAGAAGCAGCCACAAACACGACCTTTCCCTGGGCAGTTGCTTGTGTCTCGGCGTTCTGGAAAAGAGCTATCGACTGAATAAAAACGGGAGGAACTGTGTGTGGGCTTACCGTTGGAGGCTTCACCAAAGGCACGGGCAGTTTCCATGTTGCGCTGGGCCTTGGCTACCTTGGTCGAGGCAATCATCTTCATGGACTTTGTGATCTTTTCAATGTTCTGGACAGACTTGAGACGCTGCTGGACTGGACACAAGAGAGACAGGCATAGGTTAGAAAGGACAAGGGAGGGTGAGGAGGTTCTTTCTTTTTTCTTTCTTTATTGTGTGTGCGTGTCGAGAGGAGACTTACTTTCTCTCAGGGTGGCCATGTTGCGTGCCTGAACACCATGGCTAAATACACAGCAGTCATGTGTGAGTGGGTTGTCATCACGAGAATACAAACAAAAACAAAAAAACAAAAAAACAAAAAAAGAACAAAAAAAGAACAAACGAAAAGGACATTCCTAGAGAGTGCTCTTTCTTGGTCGAGTGTGACTCACCTGAGAGGAGCGGCAGAAGTACGGAGAGTAGCAGTAAACATTTTGAGTGCGCACTAAAGGTCAAAGGCTGAGAGAGAAACAAGGCAGCAGAAGAATACAAAGGTAAAATCCTGTCCGCGTTCTTGGCTATCTTGTTTCTCTCCTATTTTTTTCAGAAACACTAGAAATGGAACTCCGACAGAGGAAAGTATCTATGTCCCCACCCTACCCACAGGACATGGGAGGGGCTGGTTGTCCTGTGGGTAGGGTGGCTGATATATGTGACGTCACTCTTATTTGAGAAGGGAGGGAGGGGTTGTTGTCTATTCAATGTGTGTGTAGGTGTGTGGGGTGGGTCTCTACTCTATTGACTCTCTTTTTATTGACTACCATTGAATTGATTCCTTCAAAAGATGAGAAATAATAAATAATAAATAATAAATAAATAATAATAAATAATAAATAAATAATAAATAAATAAATAATAATAAATAATAAATAATAAATAAATAATAATAAATAATAAATAAATAATAATAAATAATAAATAATAAATAATAATAAATAATAAATAAGGAAAAGCAGTCTTTGAGTGTAGTAGGGTACTGTGAAATAGCAGTTATGTTCTAATAGGTATTTCCACCCAGACACTACAGATACCAAGGGACTGTGGCTATAGAGAGTCACTTACTTCCAATGGCAGGTGCTCTATCATGGTGCTTGTCATAAAAGGACCTTGTCATCCAAAGTAATATAGATAGAAAGGAAGGAAGGAAGGAAGGAAGGGCAAGGACTGTCTGACTGCTATTTAGTGAGGTTAGACCTACACATTCATTTGGAAAAGTGTAGGTAGTAATTGGAATAAACTATAGCTATCTGTGTCCAAATAAAGAGAAGTGTAGTTCTCTTTGTATTTTGTATTTCTCTCTGCCTTTCTTTTTTTTTTCTTTTTCTTTTTTCGTCATGTCCAGTAATGACACAGCCACTGTCACTGAAGCCTTCAAGGTATACCCAAAAGAAACAAGCGTAGAAAGAGAGAGAGAGAAGAGAGAGAGAGAGAGAAGCGTGACTCATGTATAGAGTAGACAGTCAAGTTAGAGGACTTTAAGCAAGTCGCCAAGATTCCCTGTGCCCGTAACGCCCTGTTGTATGGCATGGGTAACATATCCAGTGTATTTAGTGCAATGGATCGGACTACTCTGTCTACTGTCATTTCCTCCTCTATTGACACCACTACTTTTTCTTCTTCTATAGGCACAGGTGTCAGTGTGGGTGCCATACGCTATTTGATGAAACGCAAGTAATTCCACCGCCACTCCCTGCAAAAGAAAAAAGAAAAAAGAAAACTAAACTCCTATGATTGTTCTTTGTCATTTGGAAACACACCCCACTGCATTACACCACCACCCACACCAACAGAAAGAGTGCCTACTGCTGCCAATTGGGCTGTAGTGGCCTTTTGTGGCGTCTCTCTTGTCTCTTTTGAAATGTGTCATTTAGAACGTAAAAGCAAGATAGAGAAACTCCATAGGATTATCAAGGCAACAGATGCACATGAGCCTGTTCAGCGCAATGAGCGTCTTACTGTCAATGAGCGTGGACGCAACGGAGTCTTCCATGTTGTAGTTGATGTTCCAGAACAGAAGAAAGAAGAGCAATAAAGAAAGAGAAACGGCTGTGGTTCTGTTGCCTCATCCCTACGAGACAGTAGGAAAAAGAGAAAAGAGAAAAGAGAAAAGAAGAAGAGGGAGACTTGCTTGTTGATCTTCATAATGGGGCTCTATAAGGACTGCCCTTTAACTACTGTCCATGGTCATGGCCATTCTTATCCACTCTCCTTGCTACTGCTTCCCATCTCCTCTCCTATTCGCAGTTGGCAGACTCCAAGAGGAGCGTGCACGTGTTTGGTAGCACAGTCCCTGGAGTACTCCAAGTGTCATCACTTGTCTTCTTCCCTTACCACCCACGCTTCCTAAATAGCCTCTTTTCTTCTTCTTTTTTTCTTCTTCTCTCTTTAGCCTTCTGGACAAGTTCACCTACAGCCACTCTTCTTTACATACCTACATCACTACATACCTACATCACTACATACCTACATCACTATACATACCTACATCACTATATATCTATACATAAATAGATACATAAATAGATACATAGATACATAGATAGATACATCATCTCTTTCTTATGGCTACTGAAACCTCTGGCTGTTCTGTTCTTGTTCTTGGCGGTGTAGGCTTCATTGGCCGTCATTTCGTCCATCATCTTGTCCATCATCAACTAGCCTCCTCTATCCGGGTTGTTGACAAGGCACTCCCTCAGACAGCATACCTGTCCGAAAGCCACAAGGCCTCCTTTGAAAAGGTGGAGTTCAAGCAGGCCAACCTTATCCATCCTGCGTCCATTGCTGCCTGTTTCCAAAAGGATGGGGCTCCGTTTGATTACGTGTTTAACTTTGCAGCAGAGACAAAGTACTCGCAGGTGCCAGAGGTAAGGCCTTTCTCTTTCTTTCTTTCTATGTATGCATTTATCTAGAGACAACAATGACACCGCCATCCACATATTATAGATCTACCAGGAGAGAATCCTGCATCTGTCTGTGAACTGTGCAAAGGAGGCTGCCAAACACAACGTCAAGGTGTTTGTGGAAGTGTCTACGGCAGAAGTGTATGACAGCGATCAGGTGGGTTTCATTGGTGAAGAGTGGAGAGTGGAGAGTGGAGAGTGGAGAGTGGGAAGGACAGGACAGGACAGGACGACTGATGCTCCAAGGGGCGGGATGGCATTGGACGAGCATAGGTGGCTTCTGTAGAGACCTCTAAGCTCAAGCCATGGACTGTGATTGCCAAGAACAAGCTAAAGGCCGAGGAGGAGCTCAGAAAGATCCAAGGGTAACATCAGCCCAATGAGTCCTGACTTACTTTCTTTCTTGTGTTGGAATGGCGTCTAGGCTGAATCTTGTTCTCCTTCGACCTGCTGTAGTGTATGGCCCGGATGCACTGCTTGGACTCAGTGAGTGGCGTAGTGTGGAGTAGTGTGGAGTAGTGTGGAGTAGTGTGGCGTAGTGTGGAGGGTTGGGTGGCGGTGATTGATGGCAGTTGAATAGCACCTCGGTTGATCATTGGCCGTATTTACCAGCACTTGAATGAGGAGATGAAGTTGCTCTGGTCTAAGGATGTCAAACTTAACACAGTCCATGTACACGATGTAGTGAGAGCATGCTGGCATGTGGCTACTTGGTACACACCCTCTAGTGCCCCAGTGCCGGTCTTTAATCTTGCCGACAAGGAAAACACAGGCAAGACTCCATAGATAAGATATATCAAATGAAAGAAATAGGAAATAGTGAATAGTGAATAGGAAATATTAGGTAGAGAATAGAAACATCCCATCCCATCCCATCTCATCCCATCTCATCGTCTTTTTCTTTTCTTCTTTGCACAGACCAGGAAACTATCAACCGCCATCTACGCGCCATCTTTGGCATCCAGACAGGATACCATGGCAGTGTCGTGTCCAGCTTTGCCAAACTCAACATGGACTCAGTCATGGAGGACGTGAATGAAAAACACCTTGCGCCTTGGGCAGAACTGCTCAAAGTGTCGGGCATTCGTGTCACTCCCCTGTCTCCTTACTTGGATGAGGAGCTACTGTACAACAACTCACTCTCAGTCAATGGTAGCAGAATTGAGGAGACTGGATTTGTCTATACTGTACCCCATCTCACAGAATCCAAGTTGGTGGAGATGATAGAAGGCTACAAGTCTATTGGTGTGTGGCCCAAGGACACTGCCTAGTCTCTTTTTCATCATTTCTCATTCTCATCCTTTCTCATTCTGCATGATAGCATAAAGAGCTGTTGTTATTGTTGTTATTGTTGTTTTTTAATGGTATTATTGTGTTGTTTTTCTATTTATATCATAATCAATAGAGCATAGCAGAAAAGAAAAAAAAAGAAAGAAAGAAAGAGGGGGGTTTGTATGTATAAAAGGGCGGAAATGAAAAGAGAGGGTATGTAGAGAAGTACAGGCATTGTTGGATGCTCGTCTTGAAGGAGTATGTAATGATTTCAGGGTGTACAAGTACTAGAGCAAGGCAGATGTGTGTGGGTGTGCGTGGATAGAAGAAACATGAAAAGAGAGAAGAAGAAACATGAAAAAGAAACATGAAAGAAAAGAAGAGGGGCATAGGCATTAATAAAAAGGGCATGAGAACTACACTAATAAGAAGAGGAAGAGGAAAAAGAGAAAAAGCACGGTGGACAGCACAGCACGGTGGACAGCACAGCTTATTCATCAGCAACACTGAGCATGATCCATGGCCATAACAAGACTCGTCATTGTGCACAGTGCCTTGGTCAGTGGCTCATAGTCTTCATCCGATGGGTCTGTGTATTTCAGCAGGTCTAACAAGTCACTCAGTCACCCTGCGTGTTTCCTGTGGATCCTTACCCTTGAGAAGCATACAGTAGCGTGGTACGCGTTGAATGGGGGCTATCAAATAGTCACTCATACCCAATCGATTACTATCCCTTCTTCGCAATGTATCCTAAACATTCCCTCCGTGGGGTTTGTTAGCGAGGCCAGGAGAGCGCAAGGGAACCACAACAATGGTAAGGGTAATGGTAATACCAACAATACCAACAATACCAACAATAAAAAGAGGACATGCTTATACACCCAATGTTACCTGATTAATCTTTACAAAGAGAGCATTATTGCACGCCTTTTTAATTGACTTTTGGTGGGTCTGATAGTGAAGTGTGTACTGCAGAAAGACAACAAGGGGTTGGGCCAGACGACAAAACACCTTGCCTATAGGGACTCGCCATGGAAGCCATCCCGAGACATCAGGTGTAGTGGGACCAAAGGCATCCAACACTTGGTTGGACAGCGCACAGAGGGCAGGCAGATGGCTGAACAGTACCAGGACATCGCTTGACTTGACAAGGGCGTACTTTTCCTTGGAAGCATGCACCATTTGACGCATGTAGCGCTATTCAATACACACAGGATGAGGGACAAGTTCATTCTCCCTGGTACTTACCGTTTCAATCAGAGACAGTAGTGAGCGGTAGGAGTGCTCAGTAGTAAGGATTTCATGGAGAATAAAATGAACAAGCGCATTGGCTTTGGTAGAAGAGCAATAAGAATGGGTTCTAGGAATACGAGGATGCTACTGTAGATGAGCTAGTGTAGGTAGGAGATCATAAAAGGAGATTATAAAAGGAGATCATAAAAAGAGATCATTGAATGAAAAATAAAATAAAATAAAATAAAATAAAATAAAATAAAATAAAATAAAATAAAATAAAATATAAAATATAAAATATAAAATATACATAAAAAAGGCCACTTACTGAGTAGGTAGGGTGTAGAATGTGGGCTGTGTTATTCTGCCATGCCTCCAGCACCTTCTGCTCTCTACGCTGAACAGATTGAATACGACCTAGAGCAGAACGTGCATGGAAGGAAAGACTGGAGTGGGAGTCTGTCTTTTGTAGCAAGTCGATCTCGGGGGTATAGGAACGTGGGACAGTCGGACAGGGGTTTTTTTCCAATGCACGCCACACCAATGCAGGATCCAAAGGACCTGAAGAGGGCTGTGACTTTTCCACAAAGATCAAGTCAGGGAGAGACTGGGTGTGAAGTGATGAAAATGAGGAAAAGGGTGTGGTGGAGATAGTAAGGAGATGTGAATGGGTGGGTGTTATTTTCGTTCTTTTTTCTTCCAATTCGTCTTCTTCCAATTCATCTTCTTCCAATTCATCTTCTTCCAATTCATCTTCTTCTTCCAATTCATCAAGATGTGTCTTTTCATCCAATTCATCGACTTGTTCAAGGTCTCCAAAAAAGTGAGAAAATGGACGGTTCTGTGGGCTGTACATTGGCAGTGGACAGGACTCCAATGAAGAGTGCGAAAACATAGGAACATAGGTCAATTGAGGTGGGTCTTGTGGTATGGCACTCTCTGTTGGTGTATGGGTGGAGGCGTAGTCTGGGTGTTTGGCGCTATTCTTTCTGCTGCCAACATGGGTAAGCAGGTTGCGGTACATGGTCTGTAGTCGATGCACTAATGGACGTCGGGTGTCTTTGGCAGGTCGATTTCTCTTGGTGTCGGATGAATGACAGCGTATATTCAATGACCGGGACTTTGGTAGTCGAAATATCAACTTTCTCGACTTTGATTCTGTGTAGTCTGTTGTCATGCTACAGAAGAAAGGAAATAGTTCAGAAGAAGAAAGAGAGGCCAAGAAACAGAAAAGGCAAAAGGGCAAAATCTTGGTAAAAATATGCGTTGACTGCAATAAAACCTGTTCATTACTGGGAGTACAGAGGGAAAGAGACTTTATTTCTCATTTTTATCACTCAGCTCCTGTTCCGTTTTATCACTTTACATTTTTATCGGTAGCAAGTCGGAAAACATTGCCGTACTATGAATAAAGAGGGCCTATCTGTTGATCTTGTTGAGGTGTCTATAGGCTGACGAATGGCATTGACGTTCTCTAACCTATCGGATGGGGGTGTCCCTGCCTATCTGTTGATGAGGGTTGGATCTGTCTCTATTGACTGATTTATTGGACTCATTATTGATCTTTCTTATTATTATTATTATTATTATTATTGATTTATTGATTTGTCGATTGATGTTTCTATTCGTCGACTGATCTCTTTATTTGTCGATTGATGTTTATCATCCTATTGATGTTTATTATTTGCCTGTTTATTTACATGTAGGTGCATGTAAGTAGGTTGATAGAGTTATAAGTAGGTTGATAGGTAGGTCTATCTGTCTATCTGTAGGCCTATGTATGTATGAATGTATGTATCCATGTATGTATCCATGTATGTATCCATGCTTATGTATGTAGGCCTATGTATGTATGTATGTATGTATGTATGTATGTATGTACGTGCCTGTACCTTTCTATGTGTGTATGTAAATAAGTACGTATGTATCACCTCCATTCAGCATATGAAAAAGAGATACAAGGGTGTCCTCCTCTTGCTTTGTTTAGCTATAAGACCGATACCATGAATCGGGGAATAGGATCCGGGGGGCTGTCGCTAGGCTACACCCACATTACGGGAAAACAACTAAGTCCTTTTTTAATCCTTTTTTCTTCTTTTTCAATGAGCGCCAGCCACTCTCTACTTTGAGTTGATACTCAGTTTACACTGTTCTATCTGACAGCCACTTTATGTGCTGCCTGGATTGAATAATTCCCAAACAAGTATAGACACACAGGAGTATTTAAAATTGAAGAATAAATCTTAATTCTGTCGCAAGTAGAATTGGGTGAGATTTAAGGTTATATTCTTTTATTATATTGTATTTATATGTTGTATTTATATATTCTTTTATTATATTGTATTTATATGTTGTATTTATATATTGTATTTATATATTGAATCTATGTTTATTATAAATGACCCCAACTCCTCCCCCTTTTTTCTTTCTATTCTTATGATAGACATTTGTATTTATTACGGATAGATGAGGAGATCCTCCCAATGATTGGCCAGTAATTCATGCTTATCTTTCAATCTTGGCACTGTAAACTATCCACTCTTCTCTCTCTCTCTCTAAACTATAGGATATATCCCGAGTAGTACTGATGTGGTACTTGAGTAGACTCTTCTTGCGACAGATGGACACACCTTTTTTTATTTTTATTTTTAATCTCTTATTTTCTATCTTATTTATTACAAAAATGACTCATCCAATTCCTGTCTTTAGGGCCACTCATGCTTCTCTCATGTTTGTATTTACACTAAACTTACTTTATTAAAAACAAACATTTCTTTCATTGTAGTCGAAAACATTTAACTATTCCTAGTTTGTATTCGTGGATCCCATTCCACAGTGCTAGATCAATGTGTGAGTGAAGTGTGAATGAAGCATGTGCTGACCTGTGCTCTCGTCTGTACTCTCTGATGATAGAAGAAAAGAGTACAGACGAGAGAATGATTTTATATAGCAACCCATCAGCACGCTATTGATTAGGTTCTCACTGGAATCCAGGAAACAAAAGGAGTTTTCCCGCAATTATTCTATTTTTTCTCTTTTTCTTTCTTAATTTATTCCTATTCATCTTATGCACAGAGATCTTTTTTTTTGTTCTTATGTAATGCTCTGCCTTATGGCGTCTTTTATTATCTATAATAATAACACTAATAATAACACTAACACTGATAATAATAACACTAATAATAGAAAATAAAGTATCGGCCTGGATCATGGTACCTCTTAAAAATAAGTCTTGTTGGTGCAAGAAAACAGACTCATTTGACTAGAGTATAGAGCACTGCTTCCATAAAAGACAGACACAAAGATGGGACCCAACAGAAAGAACAAAAGAAATATAAATAGTAAAATAAACATGAAATAAAAGGGTTTATTATTCTCATTCGAACTGAGGCATCATTCTTTACTGTTATGAATTCAATGCCCTGTTGTGTTGACTAGAAATGTGTCACTTTCCATTGTTACATTTTGGATCAATGAATAAGTTGAATGGCAAAATAACATTTAGGACTGAGGGCATTCTTGGGACAGATGGTGGAATGAAGGAATTCCAAATCAGCTACTCTATTTTATTTATACTTTCATCATTGTAGCAGCTACACATTGACACTTTCTCCAATAGGCAATACAGAGGTGTGCAAAGCTGTGTGTGCGTTTTCTGCTTCATGAGACGTATCACACTTTATTCCATCGTCGGCCGTAGCACTTGTATCGGCTCTTTCTCTTTTTCTAGTCTTCTCTTGATCCATCGACTGCCATGAGAAAAAAGAGACCACTGGCATGTCTTGTTCTTGATGAAATAATGTATGAGAGACACTGCCAGACGGGTATTATTTTATTATATTTTGGGCCTATTCTAGGCATACCTCTTCTTTCTATTGTCTACAAAAACTACACTCCTATTTTCTGCAATACAGTATTTTTTTTCTTTTTTCTTTTTCCTTCTACAACAAGACATAAAGAATACCTTTTCCAGAATAACATTGGCCATAGTAGCCATCCTTAGGACAGCTGACATCTTTACAAGATAGCCTTGTAGCCACAAAAGAACAAGAGCAAAAAAAAAGAACAAAAAAAAGAACAAAAAAAAAGAACAAAAAAGAGAACAAAAAAAAAGAACAAAAAAGAGAGGTTACCAGACACACACACTTTTTTTTAGTAGTCAAGTGTGTATACTATGGACCTCCGAATAGAAGTGTGCATGAATTGTCCCACTTTCCTAAATACCAACTATGGAGTGGAGTTTCACCTGCTCTTTCTTCATGACAGAACAGAGCCTGGCTTTAGGTTTATCCCTGAGTTGGGGTCCACAGACACTTGTTCTTAGGACCATGGTCTTTCATTCTCAAGGGGGATCACTAAGGAAACAAAAAATAAAAATAAAAATAAAAAAAAAGAGAGATTTCCCATGCAAGGTATGATTCTAAAAGAAAGTGTGTTGGAGGCATGGATTCTTGGGAGGATCCGAAAAAAAGACAGAGATGAAGTGTCCCAGAGTCCGCAGTGGTATGATGGAGAATGGCCTCAAGAAAAGAGAAGGAAAAAGCAGTGACAGAAACACATCCAAAGATAAGATGTTGATGTGTTTTGTGTTGATGTGTTTTGTGTTGATGTACTCTGTGTTAATGTACTCTGTACTTGTGTACTCCATGTTCCCTGTAGACTCCTCACCATCAACAAATAAACTCATCGTATCTGCAGGAGAGAGGGAGAGAGAGGGAGGGAGAGATGGGCGTACATCCCGCTAATACACTCATCGGTCAGCTTATAGAAAAAGAATCGACTGCAACCACAATTCATCGCCACTCAAAATACGCTCACAGCTTAAATTAGACTTTGTTCACTCCGATGAGCGGCCAAAGAAAAGTCAAAAGAGAAGCCGTACTAGGTGATATGAACAAAAGAGAAGCACAAACCTATAACTGAATCAAAATTCTTCTCTATTCCTTCAGTGGGTTTATTATTGAAATGAAAACAAAGGTGTTTATAGTAATAACTAAAACCCTAATAGTAATAATAATAATAATAATAATAATAATAGTAATAGTAATAACTAAAACTCTAATAGTAATAGTCATAATAATAATAATAATAATAATAATAAATACTATTAAATACTATTAAATACTATTAAATGCTACCAAGAAACACTCATCTACATTCATGAAAAACAAAACAAAAATATTAATAAGAATAGCAAGGAGAATAGCAACCACCCCACTTATAACACCCATTATAACACCACCTGCAATAATAAACAGCAACACTAGTATTGTCTTTTATGCAATTCATCCAGGATTCCTCTCACAGTGGATTCTTATGTCTCGTGCTTTCCCTCCACGAAAAGCAATTGAGATAAAATAAAATAAAATAAAATATAAGCGATAATGATTGGCTATCCAACCTATCTCTTGATTTCCTATTTTGGGTGCTTCCACCCCATAGCACCTTGACTTTCTTTTTTCTTTTTTTTCTTTGACTGGTTGTTTCTTTCTTACACCAACATACAGCACTGTTGACCATGACAACCATTGTTTCTGCACCAGGAAAGGTCCTATTAACAGGAGGCTACCTTGTGCTTGACCAGGCCTACCAGGGTCTTGTTGTAGGCACGAGTGCTCGGTTTTATACGATCATCCGTCCAAGCAAAGTGCCAGGCATCCATGTCCACTCACCACAGTTTAAGGATGCTCATTGGGAATATACAGTCCAGGCTGACCCCTTTGTCATTGAATGGTATTTCTATTGATCTGTGAGGGGGTGGTGGTATTGAGACGTGGACCTGTTCTAGTCAACGCGGACACAACCCCTTTGTTGAACCTGCTATTCGATTCACTCTTTCCATTCTACGTGAGAAGATGGGCAAAGAGGCATGGCGGCAGTTGCATCTGGAGTATGATATTGTGATTGTAGGCGACAATGATTTCTATTCACAACAAGCACAGGTAGGCACAGACCCTATCCCTTATATTGCATAGAAAAAGGTGGTGTGCATGTGGGACTGATAGCAGAGAGACCAAGTAGCTTCAGTCCTTGGGACTTTCTTCTGAGATTGAGAATCTGGAAAAGATTCCTGCCTTTGCACCCACCCACTGCACTCTGTCGTCTGTCCATAAAACAGGTCTGGGTTCATCTGCTGCTCTTACGACAAGTCTAGTGGCTGCACTGTATGCCCATCTTCTCTCTTCCAAACTAGACACACGGGAGGATCTTCAATGGGTTCATAATATAGCCCAGTTTGTCCATTGCTATGCGCAGGGAAAGGTGGGCAGTGGGTTTGATGTGTCTGCTGCTGTGTGGGGAAGTCACTGTTACCGCAGATTCCATCCTCGTCTTCTCAATGATCTTATGGTAAGAAAGAAAGAAAGAAAGAAGCGCATTGGAGGGTATGTATTGATGTGTCTACAAAAGAAAGAAGACACTAGCAGTGCTGTGTTATTGCAGCAATTGAGTCCTGAGAATGAAGAGTAAGTAAGGGAAATACCCACCAATAGCTTATGACTCTACACACACACATCTATATCTATATCTATATCTATATCCATATCCATATCCATATCCATATAACCCTGTGGACTCATGAAGAAGGAGAGTAGATGGGATCACCGTGTAGTGCCATTCACACTGCCTCCGAGATTCGAGCTTATGCTGGCTGATATTGACGCTGGTAGTCATACACCCACTTTAGCAAGCAAGGTCCTAGCATGGCGTACATCTCATCCTGAACAAGGTAAGACAAGACTCTACCGAGACAGTATAAATAGATAGATAGGATATGGGGTAGGCTCATCTTGTGTATCTCAATGTTCTTGTTTGATAGCCCACACTCTATGGCAATCCCTGAGCAGTTACAATACTAATGTAGAACATGCTCTAAGAGAACTACAATCTGCAAGTATTACTCATGCACAGGAGTATGAAGCAGCATTGGATCTCTGCGCAACCCATAAGCCATGTGAAGTAAGTCGGTGCACGAACAACCAACAAAGAGGAAGGAGATCCATGTGCTTAACATCTCTCTCTCTCTCTCCACACATCTCTCTCCACACATCTCTATAGTGGGAAACACTTCCTACAAGCCCAGTCATGCAGTCCATGGTGGGTCTTGTAAAGGCATTTGCAAATGTCCGTCAGTTGCTTCGGGAGATGAGCCAACACTCTAATGTACCCATTGAGCCCCAAGAACAAACACAATTACTGGATGCTTGTGAGTCCATTCCCGGTGCAGTCATGGCTGGTGTTCCAGGAGGTACTCTTTTCTCTATTCTATTCTTCTTTAGTTGCTTATTCTTCCTTCTCTTATGATTAGCGGGGGGCTATGATGCCATTTACTGCATTGTTCTTTCCACCACTGCAAAGACACACATCCATGCGGTCTGGAAAGAGTGGAAACTATTGAATGTGGCTCCTTTACTCTCCACGTATGATTCCAATGGAGTGACACTTGTGCAGGAACACACCATGCCTGGCTTTACTCTTTATTAATACTACTTGTGCACAGTGCCCTGCTGGTTCCAAGACAACCGATCGTGATCTCCCAGTTTTCTATTGATACAACACAATAAAGCATAAGTATTTTTGTTTGTTTGTTTGTTTGTTTGTTTGTTTTTTTCTTTCTTTCTACAGCTACTAGTGTGAGTGTATGTGTATGTGTGTATGTATATGCGTGTTTCTTTCTCTTTCTCTTTCTCTTTCTCTTTCTACAGCTAACCCACCTTGGCTTGAAAAAGTGCCATGCCAGGAACGTCACACCGAGAAATGCACAAATACAGCCCATCACAATATAGGCCATCCCCATGAATGAATTGCGGTCTCCCAGAAAAGACGTGCCTGTCAATACAATGGACTTGGTGCCTCCAAAAGCACGGATCTCATAATTAAGATCCACCTCCACTACATACATGCCAGCCTGCAATGTTTCTCCCTGGTAGTGCGAGTACAGTTTACGGAAGGTAGGGTACCAGCTGGTCCGCATCCATACTTGGAAATGTTCATCGGCTTGAGGATCAAACTGTTTGAGTTCAAAGTTATTGCCATAGCGCTTGACCCAGTTGGTGGGCGGCGTGATTTGGTCGAGTGGCAAGTTGGTTTTTCCAAATCGAGCGGCATCGGAGGGCCAAGCAATGCCCTTTTCGCTAAAGGCGTACGTGTGGTTGGTTTCGCTGGCACCACGAGGATTGAGGAGTGTCAGTGCACTAAAAGAGTCTGTTGAGAGAAAGAAAAGAAAGAGTGAGTTTCTCCACTCTCTATTGCTGTTGCTGTTATTGCTGCTGCTGTTATTATTGTTATTTTGAAGTCACTACCATTGAACATGGAATTCGCTATCAGTCCACAGGGATAGTAGATTTTGCCATTGGGATCCACACCCATAGGATGGCAGAACAAGTTGGCATCTGTGGGTGTAATCGCATCCCCATGCAGCTGGCTGTAACTCAGACTCTTTACATATTTACGGTGGTTTTGGTAGAAATTGGTGATCTTGTAATAGAGAAAAATAGGCCCACTCAATGGCATGGGAATGGAGAACTCAATCAGACAGCGCTGGACAACGTCTCCCGGCGGCAGAGGCTGCTGGTCTAAGTAGGTGGTGGCATTAACCAGTCGGTAGCTGGGAGCATGGATAACTTAGAAGCTTAGCACAGTCACAAGATCCCTTGAAGGGGGCTCTACCTGTTGTATTTTCAGATGTGAATTTGTAGCTATAAAGGTCATCGGTGAGAATGGTAGCTGTGCCCTTGTTATCGGCACAGCTGGTGTAGTCGATAATAATCTCATTCACAGTGTCGCTTTCATACAAAAACAGTCCTCCCAAGGGGGCAAACACTATGCCTGCTGCAAACAGAGTGGGGAGAACTGTCTTGGGTGTGAGGAGGGGCTGCCATGCTTTGAGTCGCTGCTGCTTGAATGCGGTGTCTGTTGAAGGGCATGAGTGAGAATAGAGCAAGAGATGACTTACTGGCAGGCTTTCTACTCTTTGTATCCTGCATATAATAAACTGTGATGAAGAATGAGAAAGGAAGAAAAAGGGGGAAGAACAAGGAAGAACAAAAGAGCGATGCGGGAGAAGTAGAGGTGGAGGAAGTGAAAGAAGAAGTGAAAGAAGAAGAAACAGCAGCAGTGGATTGGATGGGAGAGTGTGTGACTGTCTGTAGGGCGCTGAGTCATCTCCCTATAGCAAGAGGATTGATTGGCTTCTTTAGAATGGCCAGAGAAAGAGAGAGCAATGCTATTTGCAGTGCTACTGTAGCAACCTGCTCATTGTTCTTTTGCTCATGTTGGAATATATCCCAGGCAAAGTGTTTATTGTGGGTGTTCTTCTCCTCATTACCACTATTGCCTATTCTTCACAATGGATGGTCTTTTTTCCCCATATGGAGAAGGACACTCTTGGACTTCTTCTTCCATTGAACGTCCTGGTGGTTATGGTGTATGTCAACTACTACCTGGCAGTCACCACAGACCCTGGTAGAGTGCCTAAAGACTGGGTAATAGGCTAGAGAGACCTAGAGAAAGAGAAAGAGAGAAGAGAAAGAACAGCTACTGATGTTTATGCCCATGTTGATGTCGATACACACTGCACACACCTGCATGTGTCCAGTAGACACCAGCAGTCCTTGTCCAAGAGTGTCGTCCCAAGGGCATTACAGGTCCACGCGCATGCAAGGGCTGTCAACTGTACAAACCACCCAGAACCCACCACTGCAGATACTGCCAACGCTGTGTGCTCAAAATGGACCATCACTGCCCTTGGATCAACAACTGTGTAGGCCATGGAAACTACCCACACTTTCTACGCTTTGTGCTGTATGCCTCCATGTCCTGTGCTTATGTGCTTGGTTTGTTGGTATGGAGAGTGTGTGAGGTGATGTCTGCCATCCGACACTTCCAGGTAGGTTCTTCTATAGACACACATCCAGAGACATCTCTATTTAACCCCACCCACCGTCTCTTAGTTTGACGCAGAACCCTCCACTACAGAAGTGGTATTTATGGTTCTGAACTTTGTCCTGGCCTTTGTCGTCTTTTTTTGTGTGGGGATACTAGCAGTCTACCATCTCTACTGTCTATCCCAAAACCAATCCTCCATTGAGGCATGGGAGAGAGGCAAAGTCAGCGATCTCGTACGCCGTGGCAAGATTCCTCCTGTAAGTCACCCTAGGGAGTCCCTTACTCATACGACTCAACAAGGTAGTGTATCCATTTGATGTTGGCCTGTATAAAAACATAAGCAGTGTCCTGGGCCCCAACCCTCTCCTGTGGCTATGGCCCCAGCCCGCCCACACCAACGGCATGGACTTTTCATTGGATCCCAGTGCAGATCCAGCGGTTGTCTTTTACTGGCCTCCCAGAGACCCGGACGATCTAAGACCCTCTGTGTTCTCTTCCCAGTACAAAAGAGATCAAGAGAGACTGTATGCAAGACGTGCCCACCCAAATGCACCCGAGCCTTCCGCCAGTGAGGAGAGTGACTATTATGACTCTGGAAGTTTTGCTTCTGACAGTGATGCCTACTCCGTTGGCCACGAAGAATATAAAAGTCACACTAGAGACAATAGCAGTCCCATGGGCAGGAGTGGAATGGGTGCCCGACATGCATGGCAAAAGCATTATCAACAAGATCAACAAGAAGAGCAGTCCCACTGGACAGAAGAGGACGAGGACACTGTGCCACTGGTGCCAATGTCCCTTTCCTCCAAACAAACCAAAGACGATTGAATAATGATACATCTCATATTAAGTCTATAAACATCCTACTTTTGTTTGTTTTTGCTTTTGCTTTATAAAAATACACAGGCACCGAATGGGAGAATGGAAAAGGAGTCCCTGCCCAGTAGAGAAAATAAACACCTATGAGTGGGTCCACAAGGAGACTGCAGCGGACCAAACACCTGCTGCACCAGCACACACAGCAGAAGCAATGGCCATAGCACGTGGGCCTTTTGTTTTGTTTTTGTTTTGTTTTAGTAGGAGAGCAGGGTGCATTAATAGAAACCCACAACACTGCAACACTGATTTACCTGCTGTGCTCTTGAAAACAGCCCCTGCAATGGCTCCTCCTGCCACACTATTGACAATGGTATGGGAGCCCTGTGCATAGTCAAACAAGGCAGTGGAGGAGTTGTACAGTATAGCCACAACACCCACTGCATTTCCCAATCCAGGTCCTCGGCGTGTGATTGTGTTGAGGGTCGTGTTGAGTCGTACTTTGGCATTTGTGGAGCCTGCACCTTTACGCAATCCCTCTGCCATACCATAGGCACCTCCCAATGTGAGGCCTGCCAGGTAGGTTGTGCCTGTGCCATAGCACAGATCGTCTGTCCATCCACGCGAGGGAGCTAAAGAAGTACCGCCCAGGGGAGTAGTGTCCGTAGGCAGAAAATCAATCCCTCCATGCATGCCCAAGGGCTGGAGTTTGTTGGTGCTGTAAGAAAGACTCGACATAAAGTCAGGCATTTTGTCATAGCTGTTGCTGGACTCATCGCCCGACAGGAAACTCTCTTGGTCAGAGGCAGATCCGTATGCGTCGCTCATCGTGGACTGAAGGAAGGTCTTTTTTATTCGCTTGTCAGAAAAAATATTTAAGGTCCTTGGGCAACAAATGATGACGTTTCATTTTCTACTCACTCCCTCCTATCACCCACACACACCTATACACACCTACATACCTACACCTACACACACACACAGACACACACACACACAGACATGGTCTCTCTGACTCTGACTTTATTGTGGAAGGGGCCCTCCTCTTTTTATTACATATTTCTTCCTTGTTGAATTCCAATCTCCACTCAGGCCGAGGGTTTGACAGGCTCCTTTTCCTTGGGAGGTGGTTTTGTGTCCTGCAAAAACAGTCTCTTCAGTGGCTGTTTGTTCACAGGAATCTGGTACACATTGGTATGAATATCATAGAAAGTGGGGTTCTCTCTACGGTATTCACACAGGTGCGTGTTAAAATCACGAATCGACAGTGCGACATGGTGCATCCAATTCACTTCAGTCACAGGACCCGCCAAAGGAGTGACTCGTTTGTTGGTGATATTGTTGCGCCCTGTAAAACTAGGAGCCCATGCTTTCTCGCCTGCTACTTCTTTACCATCATCCTCAGAATCCTTGTCATCGAGAAACTCCTCCTCCATTTCCCCTGTATAGTAATAATCGTCTCGACCCTTGCGCCCCTTTTTCAGCACACGATGGCCAAACTGCTTGTACACTGAGCGTGCCGTCACCACCGAGACCTCTCGCGTACGGAACGTCGACCGCAACAGCCCCATCTCCACCAGATGACTCTTCTCAGCGTCATTCACATGGACCTTGACGAGCTTGGGGTTCTTTTTCAGAAACACAAAGCTATCTCTGAACCCCAGCAGAGCAGCAGGGTCTTTGCTAAACATAAACAGCATGTTGCTTCGGTCAGGCAGGGCAAAGGTGGGGACTCGGTAGTGGCGACCTCCCAACAGACACCCGTCCAAATCCACCTTGGTTTCTCCTACTGGATCCAGCTCTTCTTCTGGCTCCATCACCGACATGTGTTTTTTAGGACGATCTTCTCTTCCTCCTCCTCCTCCTCCTCCCCCGTTGCTGCTGGATTTGGGTCGGCCTCTGCGTTTGCCTAGGGGATGCAAGGACAATGAGTCCAGGTCACTCAGTTCGTCATCGTCAAATGAACGATCGCTTTCTTCATCACTGGACTCGTGGTCGCCATGGTCAGGTTTATCAAAGCGATCGTGTCTTAGGTCACCATCCCGTACAAGATGTGATTTTTTACGTGGTAGGCGTGACTTTTTCTTTGTGTTGGTGGAAGTGTGTTTCATGGTCTGTTGGTAGAGAAGTGAAAATAGATAAAGAAGAAGGGTTGTTTTTTTTTCTTTTTTTTTCTTTCTTTCTTTCTTTTCTCTGTCTTTATTCAATAAAAAGGGGGTTAATAAAGATGGATATTTTTTAAAAATATATATATATATATATAGAATATATAAAATATATATATAAAAAAGAGAGAACAAGTGAGAATTCCAAGGGCTCCAATTTTCACTCCTCCAACACCCGTCATGGAGGGTGTGACTTGATATCCACGTGATTATGAATTTCTCTCTCTCTCTTTTCTTTCTTTTTGCTGCTACTGCTATAAATAAATAAAATAAAATAATAAAATAATAAAATAATAAAGATGATATAAAAAAGTAATAAAATCAGAAAAAAGTAATAAAATCAGAAAAAAGTGTGACGGGCTTTGGACAAGAACGCAATGCATAAAAGAAAAAAAGGGGGGCTGGATCTTTCTCTTACAGTCCATGGAATGCCCATGCCCACTGTTCTTTGGCACGAGCATCCGTGGCCAAGAACACATACTGACATCCTTGAGTGCCTCTGCCATGACCCCATGCGAGTCTGTTTCTGTACCTCTTGGGCTGCCACAGAACAAACATGGTGTCCGAGACAGGAGCACTGGGCAGTGGCAGTGGGGTGTAGCAGCAAGGACGATGGAGGGTGTCCAGGACTGGGGAGCAGGCTGTGGTCATGGCCATTTGAAGGTAGGCGTCTTGGAGGGCCACGGTGCACAGGCGCTGGTAGACGGTTCTTTTCGATCCTGTGCGGTGGGAGCGCTGCCATTGTCGAAAGAGAATAAGGCCCAGGCGATGCACGAGAACAGCCAAAACACACTCAAATGTAGATCGGCTGGCATGGCGAAAGTAGAGGGTGTCGGCATGCTAGAAATCAATGCTCTCTCCTTGTACGGTGTGGGGGGAACTTACTTTGATGCGGCTGGAGACATGAAAGGGACGTGCAGTGGTGGTGAGCCATTGACGCAGCTGTTTGACCCACACCCACATGGATTGGACAGAATCTGCTTCGTATTGAACAGTGAAGGTAGAGGACACAAGTCGGAATTGTTTGCGGTGGGTGAGGTCAGGTTCGACACGTTCAATGCGTCTGAGGTCTACCAGACTCTCGGCATGGATCAGTTGGCTTGATCTTCTCAGGTGGTCGACAGGGCGCTCGCTGATCCAGGGTGTGGTTGAGGACAGGACATTGCGACGAGGGGTGAAGAGAGAGGCTGTGGATGTCCATAGGGAACTTTGGAGGGGAGGTGCGTTGGGTGGCATGGCCTTGGAGGGGGGGATATGGAACAGCAAGGATTGGTCGGCAATGCAGTAGACCTTTTGTTGGTCCAAGAGTAAGAATCCCTCAATAGCACATGGCATGGCTGTATTGTGGGTGAGGGGAGGACGGAGGATAAGGTGAGGTATCTACAGGCATTAGAGATGAGAGATGAGAGATGAGACATGAGAGATTGGAGAATAGAGAATGGAGAATGGACTCACCTTGCTGATGAATTGGGCTCCTACCAAAGGATCAGAGGTATCTTTACTAGTGTTTATCTG
This sequence comes from Spinellus fusiger, assembly GCA_025094145.1. Taxonomy (NCBI): domain Eukaryota; kingdom Fungi; phylum Mucoromycota; class Mucoromycetes; order Mucorales; family Phycomycetaceae; genus Spinellus; species Spinellus fusiger. The sequence continues at coordinate 32,628 of JALLLS010000071.1, read as the reverse complement.
CTCTTGCTGTGATGAATAGTCCCAGCACAACTCTAGTCTTTGGTGATGCATGTCTTGTTCCTGCAAGAGACGCTGGCATGTCATGAAGACTTGGTGCATGGTCATGGAACGAGCCACAGGAATCCGCAAATACCCCTCCTGTGGTAATGCAATGTCTATCCACGGCGATAGGGCGGGTGGATTGGGTAATCTTGCATACAAAGAGTGATACCAGTGCAGGGCCTGTTGACGGGTAGGGGCTGTGAAGTAGAAAATGACCTGTTGGTGCTGGCTGTTTTTGTACTTTAGACAGAAGCTAGCATCAAGCCAAGACAGCCATCCAAGAGACAGACCGGGGGTTTTGAAGGAGATACGGTGGGCTACAGAATAGGTCCTCTCTATGTGAGGGTGGGGAATGGGTGAACACAGCCAGGTGAGGGTGGGTGTGGGTTTGGTGGCGTACAGAGTAAGAACAGTAGGGTGAATAGTTGCCCTGAATTCACGCCAAGAATACTGTTTTTGTCGTATACCCTCCTGGCAATGAGGGCGTTGTGGATGAAAGAGTGTTTTGGAGCAGAGAAGAGATCCTGTGGCTTGTTGTGGAGAGGCATACGGTGGGGAGTAGGATGAGTAGGACGGTGGTAAATGACTATGAGCAAGTCCATCCGTCATCCGTCATCCGTCATCCAGCAGTCATAAAAACAAAAGCAAGAAAAAACAAAAGGTGGGGATGAGTGAGTGAGTGAGTGAGTATAGGAGACAGTAGAACTCAGAATCCATTCATAGAGAACTAGTGTTTACCCACTCCACTGACTAGCATGACTGTGGACAGACTCCACCAAGGTAGCATATTTCTGTTTCTGCTGTGGGGGAGATTTCACTCCAGGCATTGACGTCTGGATTACTGACTGTAGCCGAAAATAATAAAAAAGTGGGTTTTTTTTATTTTTGTTTTTAAAAGTGAGTCTTTATATAGGGGAAAATAATAATAAAATAAACAAATTGCAAAATACACAATTGAAAATAGTAAAACAGTAAGGCAGGAAAATAATAAAATAGTAAAGTTAAAATACACCATTGTCTATCACTGCTTTCTTATAGGGTCATGTGATACAGTGACAGATCAATAGGAGACACCAAAGATGGAGTAGTGCGCACTTGTAAATGAGCAGACGTGGTTGCTTCTACAGACAAAAGGTGCATGGCCAAGACTCTTCGTGAAATACCATTGGCCCATAGAATAAGGATGACTATAGACACGGAAGAAAGTAGAGCAAGAAAGACGTGAATGTGGAGTGGGTGTACAGATATTCAAAGGAGACAAGCGAGGCATTGCATAGAGAGAGCATGTGTGTCTAGAGTGACGTAATGATGTCTGTACTGTAGCCATGTGAAGGAGAAGGATTCAGTGATTCAGTGATTGTGATTGTGATGAGGATAGTAAGAAGATGAGGATGAGTGGAGAAATAGTGAGAAATGAGTTTGTGAGAAGAGCGTTTATTTATATACCCTCCACAGCAAAGAATCCCGATGCATTTGTGGGAGTATTTCTATTCCAGACCGAGGAATGACTATCTCACTATGTCTGCCATTCATGCAGAATAAAATAATAAAAAATAAACAAGACATCTGTCACTGCAGAGAAGCCTTATCTATAAGAAAAGAAGGGGGGAAGACATGGAAGAAGGGGGAAAGGGGAGGAGGAATAGTCTCACATAATGTTCGGAGGTAGAATATCGGATCAGATTATTCCATGTTGTACACAAATGTCAATCACCATGGCAAAAGTCACACAATAGCCTTTCATGGCAATCGTCATTTCTTGACACACCCAAAGATTATTCTGGTCTTTAATCGGTAGCACATGTTCCATTTAAAGAATGTGAATAACTCCCTTTTATAAAATGCTATTTAAAAATCAAAAGGTTTGCGGATATCCAAATAATTATTTCTTTTTATAGAATAACTCACTATCAAGTTATATTATCAGTAAAATATAGTGTTTATGAATAAGATTGTTTATTGTAATAATATAGATAATACTATACAATTAATATAACCACTGCCAAATTGCATTTCCTAATAGAAATAGAATCCATACCCTAAAAGCCTTGTGTTTTATCCTTGGGAGATAGTTAACACTAGAGAATACACCCTAGACACCATTGACAATATAGAAAGACTACTTAAGACTGACTTGAATTTTGACTTGCCTGATAACAATACACTCATTGTATTGTGGATTTCAATAAGATCAATCCCATAGAGTGGTACTGGTTAACATTTTTATAACTAGAATAGCTTCTAGTGGTGTCTACAACTTCTCTCTATTGTTTTTCTTTGCTAATAATAGCACATTATGTTAAACAATAGATTCGATGGCTGTGTTTTAATTTATGCTTTATTTCTTCCTTTTATATCCAACATTATACTTGTTAATTGCAAAGTCAATAGTCAATGCTAAAAGACAAACAGAGTTTGAAATATCCTATTTACACATCGAAAAGACCTTTTCAAACACATTGGTCAATCAGTGAAATAGTGTAATTTTGTTCTCTATGAGTTTCTTTATATATCCCAAGAATCTCCTAATTTGTACCTACCTCAAATGATCAAAGGGCTGCTATAGATGTATGTGTAGAACTGTCTATGATCGACATTCCTACACCAGTTACTGAAGTTTGTTTATCTGTTAATCCTGGTGCTTAGATTCTAATGCTCAGAGAGATTTTAAGAAGATGTGAGCAACTACACCAAGCTCGCCGACAAGTTCAACCACAACCTCAAAAAACTCAAGGGCAAAATCAACAGCAAACTCCACTAGAAAAACTATCCTATCTATTATCGTTGTTTCCAGTAGCTTTGTTAAAGTGGAGGTTCATAATAGATTCGAAAAAAATTCCACCACTATCTGGCTTAAAATCAAAAAGCACCTACAAAGAAAATTTATATTTATTCAATACAGTATTTGACTTGAAAAGACTCAAGATAGACAGGTAGACAAACACACACACACACACATGTATAGATGAAACTCTCTACTTACATGAAAAGAAAAACAAATGACGCAAAGAATGAATCAAGAGGGTTTGACAGACATCTTTTTATTTTTATTTTAATATCCCTACAAGCAATACCGTTTCTATAACTTCATACTTGTATTATGTAAATTATATTTTCTTACATTTGCAGCTGATACTAGCCTTCAATAACAAAGATACTGCTGAGGCACGTCTTCATTTATATCAAGGCGTAAAGAGAGCATATGAAGAAATAGTCAATATATTAGTAAATGGAAGCAGAAAATACAATAAGTATAGAAGAAAGAAAACAAAAAACAAAAAACAAAGGCAAGAAAAAGGAGTCAGTGCAAGGGTAATACGATACACACATAGAGTGCATTAATACATCCCGAACTAATTATTTTTACTATTATTTTATTATTGAAAAGGGGTATTGGCACCTAGAAAGATTGGAGTATGATCCTGCCAAGCTGCCAGTCGTTGCTTATGGCACAGGAATAAAGGTAAAAGATGCTGCCAAATTTAAAGGCCATTGTGTTGGTTTGACGAGAGTTTTATATCAATCATTGAAAAAGAGACAAAAGGGTGGAGATCTTATGGTTGATGTTGATAAACTTCAAAAATCGAGAGTAAACATGATTGACCTCTCACTCAATATGAAAAGCTCTTCTAACAGCTACTCTTATTTTTGTTCTCAAGATCTGCCACACTTGTAGCACACATAACCTCACTGAAGTATTAGTCATTTTCAACAGTATCTGCGCTTGCCAAAGTTGTGGAATTGTTTGGAGCAGGGATGTGAATGCATCAAAGAATATCTATACAATTGCAGAAGAGAGATTAAAGGGTCGCCACCGACCAGCCCCATTCTGTCTAGAAGCATAGATATTATTATTCTTATTCATATTATATATCACCACATCGAAGGTGGTTTCCTATGGGATTCAGATATTTATAGGTAAATCTACATAATAATCTTTATTTAAAAACTAACATGAATACATCTTAATTTATTTTTGCTCCTTTTCAAATCGATGTGTCATTTTTAAACAATTGTATTTCGATCCACTTCCTTTTATATCCCAAAAATCTTTAGATGTGTATGGAAATATCAACAGAAATAAAAACGTGTATAAAGGCAGTAAATATAAGAGAGAGTATCATGAATGATGACATATTTAGCATCTATTCTTCAACCACAGGTCATCTCTCTTTGTCTCCATCTATTTCTATACAGGGATTCACCCAATAGCATAATAACAGGAGAGATAGGAGATATTTCTATTCAATAACACATCCCTCCTACCCCCCTACCCCCCTTTTTTTTTGTTGTTGTTGCTATTAAGTATTATAAGTAAGTATAAATGATAACTCATGCTCTTCGTCTAAACAATTGAAGACACAAACGCCATGGTGAATTGGCAGTAGGCACAGTTAGTTCTGATTCAGTGTCTGGTTCTACTACAATAGGCTTGAAATTGGATGCACAGTTGTATTTGCACAGTGGACATTCTGCTGATTTACTAATTAACCACGGGTCTAATAATGATTCATAGATTCACAAGTTGTCAGTTTACCATTACTCTGTCTCTTCTTTAGATGGGGCCTACCTATACAATGGCAATGGTACTCATGAAGACATGGCAATTGTCTTACTGAGTTTCCCGGTTCTATTACTTCCAAGCAGATGACACACATGGGCTGCTCTTCTTGACCAGAGTGTGTCTCTTGTGGTTCTGTAGTTTGGCTTGAACTGGGTCTTTCTTGACCCACAACACGTACTGAAAACTCCCTTAGTTGTGAAACAAGCAAGAGTTGTTTTCCCATGGGTAATATGTTGAGTGGCATAGTCATTACTTGTTCTACTCTTTGTTGTTGTGTTTGTCGCCGATGCCATAAATACCAATGCATTCCCACTAATAATATTAATAATATATATAAAAATAAAAGAGAGAAAGATGAATAGTTGAGAGACAGAGAATCAAATAAACAAACAAAAAAACAAACACATGAATAAAGTGCTTATGCATGCCATTCATACTATCTTACCAGACGCAAAAAAACTAGTTGCTAACAGGGCAACAACAATAATCAATGTCAGCTCCCATGGATTCGGTCCTTTAGAAGTCGAGGGCAGTAGTAGTAATCGTACACTAAGTGTCAAAGTAGTATTATCTACAGTCATTGTTGGTGTGTTGGTTGCTTCCACAAGGCGTCGGTATAAATCTCGTCCCGTGCGGTTATCCACATAATAAGCCGGTATCACAATACCAGAGCCGAAAGGAATAAGCTAAATGACATACCTATAGAGTAAGACACAGGCCCACAACATCCCTCTCCACCTGAAATATGAATATTTTACCATGGTGGCTTCTTCATTGTAAGTGTCTAGACTGGTTGTATTATCGTAAATAATAGCAGCAAGAGCTCCTTGTTGCTGGGCTAGTAATATTTTAGAAGCAAATGTGCATTGACCACGCTGAATCAAAGCAATGGTAGGGACATTGGGTATGAATGTTGGTACAGGGATATTTGTAGGATAGGCTTCACAAGAGTATCCTCGATCGTATAGGATCCCCAGAAGACCTGTTGTGGGTGGTTGGGTAAGATTGACGGCGGGTCGAATATGAGTGTCGTAGGTGGAAGAGCTGAATTTTTTTTCAATGTGGGTCATGGAAGAAGAGTTGGGATAGATCCATACAGCATCTAAGCAAGTGATATGAGGAGTGTTAGATCTTTTGTCTTTATTTATTGTCTTTTATCTACCTTGTACTATGATTGGACTGGAAACTACTAGTAAGCTGCCGAGGACACAATTTGCCCATGAAAAAGACATAAAACAAACCAGACTTTTCATGGGCTCAGTTAACAATGCAATAAAGGTATTAGTAATAATAAAAACGAGAGAATTCTCGAGCAAGAAGAAATGACTATGAGAAGCAAGAAGCAAGAAGCAAGAAGCAAAAGGAAAAGCAATGAGGAAAGTAAAATAAAAAAAGCTTATTTGTCTATGAAAACTGTCTTGATTTCAAACTCTGAGCGCGATCTGCTATTATGGCCATATGCAACTAAGCCGGTTCACCCTGCACAGTTCTTTCCCTTTTATTATTTATCATTTTAATCTTCCTATCCTATCATTCTATTTGTTTTGATATATATTATTGATATATATTATTGATGTATAATATTGATATATGCCATTGATATATGCTATTGATATATACTATTCATATATACTATTCATATATAAATGAGCTATATATATATAATACATTCATATAAAAGATGCTCATGGGTGGTATCCTTTTTTTATTTATTATTATTTCCTTAGCTGGATCTGGTGCTCTTTATGATAAATCCATATACTCCACAGCCTTGTTTTCTCTGTTTTCGGCCTCGGATAGCGTAATTTTATAGTCACGCGCAAGTACACCAGTGGAGACTTCTTTAATAAAGTTGACAAACTTGGGTGTAGTATCTACACAAACAGTCAGAACGGACATCTCTATGAATCAACAGAAGGATAGAGTTTCTTTACCTTCATCTGCCAATACGGAGAGAGCGACAATGCATCGAAGGGCTGCCCTAACTAACTCTTGGTTCTTTTCTACTTCCTGCTTCACTGCATTGCTTCTCATTTTAAAGTCAAGGGTAGACTTGAAGGGTATCACCAAATCATCGAGTTCTAGTGTATAGGTTAGTAAAGAGAAGATAGATCACCACAAACTATTTTTCTTATTTACTTTGAGTGACAGCTCTGTTGGCAATCTTGCTTAGACGAGCCAGCATCAAGTACGCCAGCATTTTGATTTCATGCTGGTCATCCAAGCCAGCTCTGACGCGGTCCAAAAAGCCATGGATATCAATTTTATCCAAACAAGTGCTCAGCAAAGTATACATGCATTCGTAAGCAGCCTACACACATACACACATACACACAAACATCATAAGGAAAAATAAAGACAAGCGACTTATATAGAACACATAGAGTACACTACAACTTACCTTTCGGATTTCAAGTCCATCATCTACTTTGTGCTTAAAGGGACCCATTTCCACCATATGAATCAATTCTTCCTACAACAACAAACACCATTTTACCCCTCAGTATTTATGAAAAGGGCGTGTTCTGTATCAATAGAATTACCCTGATGACAGTGGCCTCGTATAATAATGGAATAAGCTTATCCAGGACACTTCGAATAAGATAGGGTTTACGATGTACAGCTGAATTGATGGCCAACAGTGCTAATCGGCAGACATTCTTATGAGCGACCATGTACAAACAGACATGCATTTGAATAGAATAAGTAATTTTGAATAGACCCAAGAAAGTGCAAGGTTCTCCTGAAAATAATCTCTGGGTAATTATATTCACTTACCAGATCCATGTCTTGCAGAAGAGTCAGGAATTGGGAAAGAATAGGTCTCAATAAAGCATCATACGCTCGTGAAGGGTCCACTACTGCATACTTAATAGCCGTCACTACTGTGGCCCGTATATGGGATGATGAAGAAGAAAGACGTTTCTAATAAAACATAGAGTATTAAAAGCAAATTAACAAACGCTAGAAAATAAAATAGTATAGTATAATATAATAGAATATATAGAATAGTTTTACCTCCAGTTGAGGCAAGAATTTGGGTGGATCTGTAAGTGCTAACTTTCCAAGACACTCTGCTACTACTGTGCGTGTGCCTTCTTCTTGCTCAGATTCACTGCTCTCTAACAAAATATCCCATATCTCATTGGAGGCATCTCCTAGTGAGTTGTTTTTACTGTGTTGGTCATAGCGTGTGATGATCTATATGTGTCAGTAGATATGAAAAGAGTTGTATAGACTTTACCTCCTTAAGAGCATGAAGAAGTAAATAGCAGCGTTTGGGATACTCCTTCATCTGACCAATAATCATTGGCAAATAACGATTGATATTGCCTAAGCTAATATTACCTGTAGAATTAAAGATAGTGAGTGCCACTTTCAATCTTTTTATCTTCTATTTGTCCATACCAAGTGCAAATGCAGCAGCAAATTTGACTTCTTCCGACTGAGCAGAGAATAGATTAAGGATTTGATGATGAATGTTCTCCAGATAACTCAAATCACTAATAAATAATAAAGGAATCAAAATGAATATATGTATATATATAAAAGTGCTCAAGGCCACTTACATTCTACGACCAATTTCGCCCAGAGTGAGTAAACTGAGATACTTGATAGAGTCATTGGTAGTAGTACTCTATCACAGTCAGACATTATTCACAATGATTTCTGCCTACCTCAATGTACGACTGGAAACTGTGAATTGTCTTTTGACGGTTCTCATCACTTGTATTCACTGTCAAGGCAGTAACGCACTGAGCCACTGTAGCAGCAGCGTGTTTGTTAGCTACTGCAGCTACACCACCTGCAGAGACACCACTTGTATGCACATTCAACAAAGGATCCACCAATCCATTCACAAGAGAATAGTACTCCTCAGGGCGTACTTTCACCAAGGCACCAAACAAAGACAGTAGACTACTCAGAGCAGACCCTTGCAACAAGGGAGATCGGATCAACTGGAATAGACTAGGTACAATAGAATCCTTCATTCTTTGTCCTGAACTGGGACTAGCAGTAATGATGGACTCAATGGTCATCAATGTCAAGGGAAGTAAATGAAGATCAGCATCAGACACCATTGGTCTCAACTCCACCAACAAAGTATCGCAACTGCTGGAAGACACAGACTGGCCAAATCTAAGACAGTATTAACACTGTTTTTTTCTTTTTCTTTTTTCTTTTCTACTGTCAGAGGAGACGTATGTTTACCTCTTCACCAAAACATTCAAACATTCAAGACTTGCAATACGGATCATTCGGTTGTTCTTTCGAAGCAAAAGTCCAATCTCATCCACAGCCTCCACAGCACATCGCTCCATCTCACTTCCTTCAACAACAACACTCTGAGAAACAATGCCTAGTGTACGCAGACTAATCAGACGAGTGACTTCGTTTCTTAATCGATCCAGCATCATTGTCCATGCTTCTTTCTGTCGGGAGGCAAGAACATCTCCTGCTTGAGCCATCAAGGCGCCAAGACACATGATGGATCTTTCCTTGACCTCTTGATCTGCATCATTTGTACTGAGAACAGAAAGTGTAGTGTCAAATATCTCTGACAAATAGGCCTTGTTTTCTTCTCTCACATCCACAATCTCCCACTCTCCAGTGTCTGCTTTGCGGTACAGTGGACGAATCACCTTGACGATTTCTACACACACCAAGAAACTCTCTGAAGTCACTTTGTAGAATTTGTCAGTGAGTGATCTGATGATAACTGGACAGAGTTCGTGAAGGTGAGGGTAGAACACCTGGGGAGGATGTGTCTTGAGGAACTGACGCAGGAAAACAAGAACCTCAATTTTAAGGTTGGAGGTGAGGGCTATTTGTTGGTGCTCAGAGATAGTGCTGGTAAGAGAAGAAACAATGACAGGTACAAACAGAGCAACATGGTCTTCTAAACCTCCTCGTAATACATCCACAAGTTCACGCAACAGGTGGAATCCAATCTGGCGTGTTTGTGTTGATTTGGATGAGAGTTGTTGTGTCAGAACATAACTGAGCTTAGGTACCAGTTGACGAAGCAGACGTCGAGCATTTCTGTAATGATACACACACAAAAGAGATGAATAGTCATGTCATTAGGAATACAACCATTACCCTTCATCAGAGACAGCAGGTTGAGAGGAGGTTTCTGTGAAAGAGTGTCGGAATCCATCCATTGTGGATTCATTTCCTGTAATATCAAACTGGTAGGATGTCTTTTCTGTAGCAAGAGGGGAAGGATCTCCTCCATACATGTTGGTTTGGCGCAAAAGAACAATAAATGTTTGAAGTACATCATTACGAACAGACTCCTCTCTTTCTTTGAATCGCTGGATAAGAGCAGGTGCTACTGTTTTGTAGAGTTGTTCAAGAATATCTGAGCGTGTCTCAATAACAGCGGCTAACAATTTGATAGCTGAGCGACGCACTTTCCATGACATATCATCATCATCGTCAGAATCATCACTGTATAGGATTCAATGGTCATGATTTTTTGATAGAAATAACTTACATAATATCATCAAACTCCTCTTCTTCTTCCATGGCCTCATCCTCCTCCTCCTATACACATTATTATACTATGACTCTAGAGTAATTTTACCTCTTCTCCTCCAATCACATTAGGATCATATTTAAGATATTCCAATCCAAGAGTAAGAATGTTTTCTGTGTAGGGTGTGATGCGACGAGGACAGCGTACTACAAAGGACTCAATGGTCTGCAAACATATCTCTCTCAATTCATCATCATTGTCTGCTTCTGAAATATACACTTCAAGAATAGCCATGAGTTGTGGCAGATATTCAGCAAGACGGGATGTACTGTAACGACTGCTCTTCTATTAGCCTTATCCACAATCAATAGTCTTCTCTTTCTGAATCTACCTTAGTACACCACAGCATTGGACTAGTGTACGCAACTTCTCTCCTGTTGCTGTCTTTTCATTGAGTCGAGTTAAAAGATAACCAACAAATTCCTTAAAGTAGACATCATTGGCATTCACTACATAATGACCCATCACATTCACAGCTCTCTTTCGGACAGCAGCACGAGAATGGGCAAGTAAAGGCACGACTACGGTTTTCAATTGTGCCTGGTGAGTGGCATGAATCTGAGATCCAAAGCGTGCAATGACTTCTGCCAGCACGTCAAGAGAGTCTATCTGCATCTCATATGTCACACCAAGCTATACCATGCCATGGATGAGTCAGAAGATTGATATTGTCTTGGTAGTATCAGATGATTCTACTTACAGTGTTCAATAATTGCAGTGCCTTGGGTGTAAATGTATTAATAATAAGATCTCCCTTGCTGGGACTGACTTCTATCACTACAGTCTTCAGGCCTATAAACAATATAGAGTGTAAGTATGGGATATGGATATGAGTATGGGTATGGGTATGAGTATAGGTGTTATTCTTCCTTTTACATATATAAAGATAAAGATAAAGATAAGAAGAGGAACATCAATCCCTACCCACACTAGCAATTCCACGGAGCTCCTCATTGTCTTTCTGAACTGCAAATCTACACAGACAGTCAATAATCTCAATGATTTGATTGTCTTGGATCTGTTTCACAAGAGGCCCTAGACTAAATGAAGAGAGAGAAGAGAATGAGACTGGTAGAGAGTAGGTGCAGCTTACCATTTAACAGCCAAGTTCTGTACTTCTCCATTCTTATCGTTCATGAGCTTAACAACAGAATACACCACTTTAGTTTCCACTTGAGAGTCAAGTAAAAAAGAAGGCTTTTGAAGTTCATTCATCAAGTCATTGAGGGCCATGTAACGAAAGTCCCTGTCCTCATTATTCATCTAAAGCCATGAACACAAGTTAAGGAAGAAGAAAGAGAGAGAGAGAGTTCTTGTCAATTTTACCTTATCCAGAAGGTTGGCCACCATATACGCATTGGTTGCTGGCATTGTCACGTACAAAACTAAACGCGTGTGAGAAATAGAACAGTAAAAAAAGGGAAAAACGAAATGGGAAATATAGCGTCCATGTCGTATGTGTATAGAGTGACTGTTATTTCCCTTTTGTTCATGATCACTGAGATAGAATTCATTTTATTCATGCAATGGTAACAGTGCTATAGTCTAAAATTACACACCAGGAGATCTTTAGGATATAAAAGGAAATAGCCGAACTACAATTGTTTAAGAAATGACATCGATTTGAAAAGGTGCAAAAATAAATTAAAATGTATTCATGTTAGTTTTTAAAGATTATTATGTTGATTTGCCTGTAAATATCTGAATCTCATAGGAAACCACCTTCGATGTGGTGATATATAATATGAATAAGAATAATAATATCTATGCTTCTAGACAGAATGGGGCTGGTCGGTGGCGACCCTTTAATCTCTCTTCTGCAATTGTATAGATATTCTTTGATGCATTCACATCCCTGCTCCAAACAATTCCACAACTTTGGCAAGCGCAGATACTGTTGAAAATGACTAATACTTCAGTGAGGTTATGTGTGCTACAAGTGTGGCAGATCTTGAGAACAAAAATAAGAGTAGCTGTTAGAAGAGCTTTTCATATTGAGTGAGAGGTCAATCATGTTTACTCTCGATTTTCGAAGTTTATCAACATCAACCATAAGATCTCCACCCTTTTGTCTCTTTTTCAATGATTGATATAAAACTCTCGTCAAACCAACACAATGGCCTTTAAATTTGGCAGCATCTTTTACCTTTATTCCTGTGCCATAAGCAACGACTGGCAGCTTGGTAGGATCGTACTCTAATCCTTTTAGGTGCCAATACCCCTTTTCGATAATAAAATAATAGTGAAAATAATTAGTTCGAGATGTATTAATGTACTCTATGTGTGTATCGTATTACCCTTGCACTGGCACCTTCTTGCCTTTGTAACGGATTCACTGGGTGTATTAAAATAAAATAATTGCTTAAAAAACAGTTGCCTAGTTACCCGTTGTGCTCAAATTGTGTGTTATGTCCCTGCTAAAGACCAAATATCTATATATTTATCTTTCTAGTGGTCTTGTTGATGATCTTAGTGCCCTTTATTACAGAATATAGGATATATTCCTCAAAGTTACATGGTATATATTTTGAGGCTACTTTTATATATATCTCTTTATGCTATAAGGATCAAAGTTATACGATAATAACATCTCAGTAAATTCAGAGATGGATTCCCTCCTCTTGTCCTATGTATGTTTCAGGGGAAGAGAGAAACTTTTTTTTTACAATAAAATCACTTTATGGAATTCTATAGCCTTGAAATACAGGACCAAGATTATACACACTATAGGATAGGGCAGCCACTCTTCCCAGTCTGCTTGGATTTTCTATAAAGACCATAGCTATTACTTGAGAATAGCAAATTAGAGAAATTAATAGTAAAAAAAAAGAAATAGAAAACTAATATAAAAGTGTAGTTGTCTATATCTTTAATAAAATAGACCTTAATCCAGATAGCTTCCTAGAGTATAAACAAGGTAGGCTTTAAGGACTTGAGCAACTGACTGTTTCTTGTTCTCGACCTGTTTTCTTTCTGTATTCCCATAGGGTACCATTATTATTACAACCATTAGTTTTCCTTCTGTCACTCCATACCCTTCTCTTTTCTATCAATCTCCGTATGAGTAACCAGCCTTACGAGGTCCTGTGTGTCTCTTGTCTCATATCAACAGAATCTTTTTTGAATATAAAAGAGAATATATGAACAATGAGATTATATTATTTCTTCAGTTGGCTAATGTGCTTGAAAAGAACCTTTTCACTGTCTGTCTGTTTTAGCATTGACTATGGACTGTGTAATTAAACACTATAAAGTTGGATAAAAGGAAGAAGTAAACCTGACATTAAAACTCAATCACTGTATTTATTGTTTAACATGTGCTATCCATGAGCCCACAGTATTTGCAGTATGACACTGCTTAAGAAAGATGTATTATAGAACACAGTGAATTAATTCCAGTGGTCATTGTCCATAAAATAGAACCAAACTTACTTGTGTTGAGAACAGTATATTCATTTATTGACTCTATTTATAATCACTTCAGTAACCATGTTATTGTAACTGGTATTAACAGTGGTGCTTAATGATAACAAAGTATTGTTTCTAATACTGGACTTTAGGCCCAAGGCAAATAGAGTGTGAATTGTTTGACTTATGAATTTTGACTTAATTAATTATAGGAAAGTAGCGGCTAGAGTGTATACTTCACCAGAATAAAGATATTTTTTATTTTTTGGTATGTTATTCTTTTGTTATTTTTCACACTGTCCCTACAACTTAACACTCAAGGACTCGTCAAGATGAACATCTCTGTGCAAGGCAATATACTATCATTAACAAAGAGAAACAATAGAAGGTGATAGACACTACCAAGGACTATTCTAGTGATAAAAAGGTAAGCAGTGTCTTCATCTGGGATTGAGCTCATTATATTTCACAAGACACTCATTGTATTGCTATTGGGCAAGTAAAGATTCCTTTCAAGTCAGTCTCAGGTGGTCTTCTATACTATCTAGAGTCTCTAGGGTATACTCCTGAGCATAGTTATCTATCTCCCAAGGATAAAGCACAAGGCCTTTAGGGTATAGATTTTATTGCTATGAGGGAATGTACTTGGGCAGTAGCTATAGCTATACTATAGTATTATCTATACTATTACAATAAACAATTTTATTCATAAACAATATATTTTACTGATAATATAATTTGATATTGAGGTATCCACAAAAGGAAAGGATTATTTGGATATCCGCAGACCTTTTGATTTTAAACACAGTTCCATAAAAGGGCAAAATATTTTCGGTCTTAAAAGGAAGGAGATATCATCGCTTAAAGGCCAGAAAAATCTTTGGGTGTGTAGCTATGGTCTTCATAGAAAATCCAAGCAGACTGGGAAGAGTGGCTGCCCTATCCTATAGTGTGTATAATCTTGGTCCTGTATTTCAAGGCTATAGAATTCCATAAAGTGATTTTATTGTAAAAAAAAAGTTTCTCTCTTCCCCTGAAACATACATAGGACAAGAGGAGGGAATCCATCTCTGAATTTACTGAGATGTTATTATCGTATAACTTTGATCCTTATAGCATAAAGAGATATATATAAAAGTAGCCTCAAAATATATACCATGTAACTTTGAGGAATATATCCTATATTCTGTAATAAAGGGCACTAAGATCATCAACAAGACCACTAGAAAGATAAATATATAGATATTTGGTCTTTAGCAGGGACATAACACACAATTTGAGCACAACGGGTAACTAGGCAACTGTTTTTTAAGCAATTATTTTATTTTAATACACCCAGTGAATCCGTTACAAAGGCAAGAAGGTGCCAGTGCAAGGGTAATACGATACACACATAGAGTACATTAATACATCTCGAACTAATTATTTTCACTATTATTTTATTATCGAAAAGGGGTATTGGCACCTAAAAGGATTAGAGTACGATCCTACCAAGCTGCCAGTCGTTGCTTATGGCACAGGAATAAAGGTAAAAGATGCTGCCAAATTTAAAGGCCATTGTGTTGGTTTGACGAGAGTTTTATATCAATCATTGAAAAAGAGACAAAAGGGTGGAGATCTTATGGTTGATGTTGATAAACTTCGAAAATCGAGAGTAAACATGATTGACCTCTCACTCAATATGAAAAGCTCTTCTAACAGCTACTCTTATTTTTGTTCTCAAGATCTGCCACACTTGTAGCACACATAACCTCACTGAAGTATTAGTCATTTTCAACAGTATCTGCGCTTGCCAAAGTTGTGGAATTGTTTGGAGCAGGGATGTGAATGCATCAAAGAATATCTATACAATTGCAGAAGAGAGATTAAAGGGTCGCCACCGACCAGCCCCATTCTGTCTAGAAGCATAGATATTATTATTCTTATTCATATTATATATCACCACATCGAAGGTGGTTTCCTATGAGATTCAGATATTTACAGGCAAATCAACATAATAATCTTTAAAAACTAACATGAATACATTTTAATTTATTTTTGCACCTTTTCAAATCGATGTCATTTCTTAAACAATTGTAGTTCGGCTATTTCCTTTTATATCCTAAAGATCTCCTGGTGTGTAATTTTAGACTATAGCACTGTAATACAATCTTCCTCAAGGTGAACCCAGCTAGCAAAAGAAGCAGCCAAAGTGCGCTTATTTAAACTCTTGCCAATCAATACTATTTTACTGGTAGTGGCAGTGTCTGCATCTGTAGCTGTAGTATCTGCATAGCCTTCTTGAATATCATACAAGTCTTGTACGCCTTGAATCACCAGTCGCTTAGAAGTGTCGGCTCTGTCTTTGGGTGGCTGTAGAATGCCTTTAAGACGCAGAACATGAACCGATTCTTGTTCTTGTTCTGATCCATTGGCTTGCCCTTCTACACTGGGAATCACTTTCTCCCATAGCAATGTCTGAATCCATGACTCCAAATGCTCAATTGAATCGAGTTGGGACGTGAATTTGATACAAACCGTCTGGATATCCTACAGAAACCCATAAGAACAATGATACAATAAACCTGTTTACATGACTCAGTTGGTGGGCATGCACACTGCCATAGTCATTGATCTTGTTGGTCTGTTGTGAGATGGTCTCTATATTACGATTATCATAGGCACAGATATCAAGAACAAAATCAAGTGGGATTCTAAGCAGAAAGAATGAGTCAATGTTTTGGTACTATTCTTTACCTTGATCTTTCTGTACGCAATATATCTGCTACAGAGTTCACAGCTTTAATCTCCTGCTCAAGTGTATCCATCTCTTGTTCTGTTAACAAATCTTGCTTGTTAATAACAATTCGATCTGCAATAGCAATTTGTCTAGAAAAGTTATTAGGCGGTGAATGATTTTTTTTCTTGTTCTTTACTTGAGTGCTTCATTGATGAGTGTGTTTTCTTTTTTCTCTGCCATGTACTAATTCCAAAGTCAACCATGTTGTAGCGTGGAGAATGAAAGATTACCTGCCCGATGTTCTTGGCATCTACTAAGGTAACAATACCATCAAGATAGATCTCACTACCAAGACTATCATCCAACCAAAACATAGATGCAATGGGTCCAGGATCAGCCAAACCACTGGAGATGTCATTGTTGAGTTATTACTCCAAGCATAGAATATACTGAGATATCTACCTTGTTTCTAGTAGGATGTAGTCAAATTTTCCTTTTTTCTCCATCAAATTCTCAATGGCCTTGACACCAACATCCCTATTTGTTATTCATACCATAGATTTACACTGTAAATAAGACTATCCTTTGATATAAAGTACTCTTTATATTTTTACTTACTTGACAGAACAGCACAGACAGCCATTGCGGAGTTCGAGCCATTCTTCATACAAAGTTCCTTCTTGATTAATAGACAATGTCTTTTCAATATCACTGCCTAAATTCAACCATTGAATTTTCATGTAAGATGGGAGAATCAATCTCATAAGTGACTTACTTTCTCCGAATTCATTCAAAATAACTGCAATCTTTTTCTGGTGCTTTTCTGTCAAGATATAGTTCAGTAGTGTTGTTTTGCCACTGCCCAAGAATCCTAAACAGAAGAGAAAAGTGTGAGTTTGGTTGATTAGTGAAGAAGGGTGTATTGCCTGTCACAATTGTTACTGGTATTCTTTGATGAGGTTCTTCTACTGGCACGGCTGTTGTACTAGCGAGTCTATTTTATCCCACACACACACGTACATACACATAACAGAATTAGTCTTTGTAAGAGAAGAAGAGAAGGAAAGAAAGATCATTTACGTTTTAATGAAAGTAGGCACAAGTTCTGGAATTTCTTCATAGTCGCTCATGTCAGACATGTTTCTTCTCTATTATTAAGTGGAAGTAAATCTTTAAGGAAAAAGACAGTGTTAATGAGAAAGACTTAGGCGGTGGAAATAGTGACGTCTTTTTTACATACCTGTTCTTTTCTTCTTTTCTTCTTTTGATCGTCTTTGTCAATTTAATTCTTACTTGTTTATCATATAAGTCAAGATACATTCTTATATTCCAATAGGTATTGATTTAAATATATAAACAAAAACAAAAGAAATAAGAGATTATTAAACATACAATCTTCTATTATAAAGTGACCAAACAAATGTAATCGACTATTTCAAATTCCGGGCTATTCTTATACCAAAAATAATAAACATTATTCTTTCTCTCTTCATAACACTTCTTTTTCTCTAATGTCTGACTCATCCAACACCGTAAACATCTTCACCAAGACCCCCGAGATGTATGGAAAATATACGAGCCTCAAGACTCGTTCAGCCATTCTCCATGAGGTGCTGAATATGAACACCACCCAAGCTGAGGCTGCTCGTATGTTCAATGTTCCTCCCACCACTGTAGGGGACATTGTGAGACACTTCAAGAAGACAGGCTTAGTAGTGCCATCTCCTAAGAGTGGCCGACGAAAAAAGTTGGACGACAGGGCCCTCCGATGTTTGAGAAGAACAGTGGCCAGTGATTCACAACAGACCAAGGAAGCCATCATGGCAGACATGGCCATCAAGGTTTCAAGACCAACCTTGAAGAGGTACCTCGATGAGATGGGCTTCCACTCTTCTCACCAAGAATCATATGGAGACAAAGCTCCAGTGGACCTGTGAGCATGTTGACTGGACACTCAAGCAGTGCCAAGCGGGTTTCTGGTCCGATGAGTCTAGGGTGGAGTGATGCTATGGGGCTGTTTTAGTGGGGAGGCTGCCCTGATGCTGGAATAAGGTAAAATATCTAGTGACAGACACTCTCATTGCCAGCATGGCGCGGAGATGTCAGGCCATCATTGATGCCAAGGGTGGCCATAGTGGCTATTAAGTGGCCTTCTAATAAAACTTATTTTATGTATTTTAAACACTCTTCTATGTATCCATTGAAAGTTTTATGTCTTTAGCTAATAAATTCATAAAGTTATAACACTATTAAGATAAAGTAGAATCCAAAAAAATAATAATCTATATTTGAAAAGATTTAATTACTTTTTATTGCTCACTTTACATTCTACACAATCTTCAAATTCAAGAACATCAATATTAATAAATACTTATACTTTTGATAGAATATAAGGTGCTCACATTCAATTGTATGTATGTTTTAGCTATTAATCATAATATATTTCAACCTTTTGTCTTTAATACAATATCAAACATCAAAAATCATTGTCTATTTAGACCAGAGGAAACAAAATAGGAATAAATGTGCTTTATCTTCTTTTCATTAAAGCTCAGAGCGATTTTTCAAAGTATAAGTAAAAGCTTTTTTGAGCTATTGTTAAGTTAATCGAATTGAGCTTGGTCATGTATAAATAATATAAATGTAATCAAAGAGCTAAGAGAATTCAGATCTCTTTCAACTGAACTAGCACAAGAAGATGCCAACCAAGTCTCAAACTTACGACTTCTGTAAATAAACAATAATAAATGGGAAAATCAAGCTCACTAATATTATTTTCTTGCCAAATCAATAGTGCTCTTGATTGTATCTATCTCTTTGCCAAAGAAGCAAATAAGTCTGTCAGTAAATACTTCGGAGTTGAGATTCACAATTCCTTAATGCCCATTCTGATATGCAAAGAGTATCAAGATATAGACTCTGTGGTCTTTAAATGGTGCATGAAATTAACAAATGTAATATTTTTGATTTCCTTGGGTTGATTCTTATGAGATTACTAACTCATCTTCTGCATCTAGTTCAAATTCAGCAACAACAATAAAAAAATGGATGGAGTTGCAGCTGGTAACAATAAAAATGTTGACAGACGCAGCTGTCACCAACAAGAAAAGCAACATACAAATTGCTAACATGCTGCATACTATGCAAGTTTCCATATTTCTGACACTTAGTACTGTGAGTATTGATGCCATTTGTTTTAAAGGGCCCCATGATTACTTATATCATCAAATGAATCAAACATCAAAGACACATTTGTGCATACAGCCGTCTCCTATGTAATAAAGTTAATCTTTGGGGCTGAAGAAATGTTGAAACATGAGTGGTAAAAAACAAAGTTAAAAAACATTCATATGTATCAACCATTTTGTTAATCAACATTTCCATGTAGGGCAAATGGATGTCTTAACCAGAAGAATGAGGATGGTCTAGGAAAGTACAAGCTGGATTATATTTCTTTCGTAAAGATCCAAAGCACTCGACATGATCTTGCGATTGTGGAGGTTAAGTTCCTAATGTTCATTCAGAAAAACCACCCACCAACCTCGTGAAATTGGGCCAACAAATGAAGGTTATGTTGAACAATTTGGTTAATCACTTAGTTGCTACTCCTGTTGTATGTGGTATCTTAGTAGAAGGTAAGTAAACGATATTAAAATTAAAACGATTATAGATATATAACTTTTTTTGTTCTAATAGGAAAATCCTGTTCTTTATATAAAATGGATCTTGCTGCACCTTCACTGTACCTAATGGTAATGACAGCATCATTTCCTTTGTGCACTTCCTCTGCAGAACTCTGCTTGATCCCAAACATGTTTTTATATTTGAATCATCTAAAGGTAATAGATATTCAAGGTTTTATTTTTATTTTTATGAATCTAAAGGTTTTTTTGGTTAGTATCTTGCTGTTAACACAGCAAAAGAAGTTGAAATCTGTGAACTAGCAAGGGCTAAGGGCAAAAGAAAGCTAGACGAGGTTGTTCCTCTCTCGTGGGTCCACAATGGTACATGTACCTTTTTGAAACTTAGAAAGAAGACAAATAATTAGTTCTTTATTCTTCTATTGTTTTTTTCTTCTTCTTTTGAGCTATTGTATAGCTATTGTATATTAGTAGTTCCAGTTGTATTTTCTATTTTAAAAAAAGATTAATTTAAAGTAACCCTCAATAAGTAACCGTTCTTTTTTCATTTCTTTTCAAATATAGTTTTTCCTTTTTAGTTTCATACTTTTCTTGATAGTGTAATAACCTCGTGAATTCATTAACTAAAGACATGGAACTTTCAATAGATAAATAGAATAGTATTTATAATAAATAACGGTGGTTTTATTGGTAGGTCACTTAAAGTGACCCTCAACAAGTAACAGGACGTTTCCAAATCCCGGGCTATTTTTATACAAAATAATAACATACACTATTTCTTTTTCTTTCATAACACTTTTTCTTATATAATATCTACACCATCCAACACCGTGAATATCTTAACTAGAACCCGTGAGATGTATGGAAATTACACCAACTATGAGACTTGCTCAGCCATCTTGCATGAGATGCTGAACATGAGCTCCACCATAGTCAAAGTATCTTGCATGTTTAACATGCCTTCTTCCACTGTGGGAGACACATTCAAGCACTAAAAAAAACCAACTAGGTTGAACTATGTCCTAATAGTAGCCACAAGAGAAAAAAATGAACGACAACTTTCTCTGGTGGTTTAGAAGAACAGTAATGAGTAACCTCCACCAGACCAAAGTAGCCATTATGACAGACATGGCCATCAATGTTTCAAGACCAACCTTGAAGAAATACCTTAACAAAATTAGCCTTCATTCATTCAATCTGGTAGTCAAACTTCTTTTGACAAAGAATAACATAGATGCAAGGCTCGAGTGGGCCCACGAGTACGTTGGTTGGACCCATAAGTAGTGGCAAGAGGTTGTCTGGTCGGATAATTCTAGAGTCAAGCTCATGAGCCTTAACAAGAGAGAGATTCAAAGTCATCAGACAGTGCGGTACAGACTTTGAGCCTAAGAATTGCCTAGACACAAGGAGGTTTAGAGGGTGTGATGTGATGGTATAGATTGTTTTAGTGAGAAGGGTGTTAAGAGATGGATCATATTGGAGGATAGAATAAATACCAACAAGTACATCAATGTCTTGGGAGAAGTGTATTGCCCTGAACTCAAGTGATTCTCTCTCGTATACACTCTTTAGTCAGTTACCACCTACAGGAGGACAATGCTAGAGCCCACACAAGTAAAATGACTCAATTGGAAGGTAGTAAACAGTATAATTATTGATCTTTACTGGCTCTCACAAAGTCCCGATCTCAGACCAATGGAGCTTCTGTGAGCCCAACTCAAGAAGATCATTGAGAGGGACAGGATAGTGTATTCCACTAAACAGAAGTTAGAGGCTACCCTGATACTGAAATAAGGTAAGATATCAATAGAAGTGACAGACACACTCATTGTCAACATAGGAAGAAGATGGTAAGTTGCTAAGCAACCTACAAATGAAAACCACTGATGTGTATTATACAACACTACTATCTTTATGTATTGAAACTTTCACGTCTCTATCTAATGAATCCATAAAGTCATTACACTATCAAGATAAGCTATGAAACTAAAACACGAAATCTACATTTGAAAGAAAAGCGGTTACTTATTGAGGGCCACTTTATTAATGTAGTCTAAAAAAAACTTAAAACTATTTTCTTCACTCTTCTTTATCATTATTAAAGCGATAAGAAGACCGAGTTTTACTTAAGCAGTATTTACTATTTACTATTCAATTATGATCCTAGTCTAATATATGAATTTGGTGCTGTGGTATAATGGCATTACATATTTATATTTATATCTATTATTTATCTGTCTTTATACTCTATTATCGATTTTATTACATAATCTTCTGGACTGACCCATAAATCCCTATTCTTTTTTAATTAATACGTGTTGACTTTGTTGACTATTAATAGAGTATTTTTTATGCATATATAAACAGAACCTCATAGTATTGTAGTATTTATTTTTCAACCAATACGATATCCTTGGTCTTTGCTTCTATTGTATGAATTGAACCAACATACCATTATGCTATAAAAAGATAAATATTAAGTCCTTGTCCATATTCCTATACTAACTCACTTATTGTAGCCCCATAAATGAGAGAATTTTAGTTTCATAAAATAGTGTTGATAGAAAACCAATAAAAATATGAATCCGAGGCTAGAAGCATATCATTGTATTGACAGCCCACCTTATCCTTGGAACTATGACTGTAAGTGATATAGGAGCTAAGGCAGGGAGCGAGCTGACCTATCATCAGTTATAGAATAGAGTTGATAGGAGATTGAAATGTAAAATATAAAAATATATCTATAATTAAAACTGAAAAAGTTTAAATGTCTTGTACATTTCCCCACAATGATTGATAAGCCAACCAACTAACAAGAAAGAAAAAAAGAAAAAAAGGAGATAAACAGTCAAAGACAGAGAAATAAAGTTTATTGTTCAAGTCTGCAGTCTACAGTATTTACATTGGAAAGTCTTTACGCTTGTGTCCTTTTATCCTCTTTTCTTATTCTCTTCTCTTTTTGAGTAACTATTACAGTTGAATAGGTACTTCTTATCAGTTAATAGTACATAATGGAGTATATAAAAGAACCTTCTTTTTCCTATCTTTACCACTTATTTCTTAGTCAGATGGCAGTCTATTGCCTTGAAATGGATCTCTTATTGCTATTTCTAACCTTCAACAATATGATATGTATCATTCGTGCTCTACCTATCCACAGAAAACTGACTGTTGCTATTGATCATGTAGACACTACGAATCTATTAAAAAAATAAGACAGCCAACTTATTCACTGTCAATTTACATAGCATTTAAATGACTCTAGACAATAGAACTATAGACTCGTAAAGAAAAGAGAAATAGTGGTGGGTATAACAAAACAAACACCAAAGACATGCCCCATTAAAAATGAGCATTCTCCTGGTGTGTAATTGACTGAGATATAATATCTTAAAAAATTTTCATTTGTTACCCACCCATTGGGTTACTAAGGTTACATCAGCAAACAAAGAGTAATACTGGTTTTTGACTATAAATTTGCGGACAATGATTTTTTTTTTTGCTTCACTACAAAATATCTACTTATGGCGTACCAGATAAGCAACATGCATTGTTTCAATATTTTGGACGAGATTCCTGATTCTGAGCCTATAAAAGTTGAGAATACAAAAGACTCGTAGGAAACGACGTAATTTGGATGGTGTTCCTGGAAAGAACCAGCCACAAATGCAGAGGTTGCCTGAACTAAAAGTGAAGAGATATCAGATATCAGATAGATAGATCGTCAGACTCTGAAAAAAAACAGTCAGCCAGAAACAGAAACTCATATCACTATAGAAACCGAGAATGGCTTGAAACAATACAAGAAGAAACCCACAGCAAAAGATTCATCTGAACATGCACAAGAGCCTCTTGATCTTTTTATTGAAAAAAGGATATATATTTTTATAAGAAAGGCAGAGGCAGGGACAGTCGTTGGAGTTGCTAAGCTGTTTGCTCAACATGATGTAAAGACTTGCAGGGAAGATAACAAGAAATATCTACCCTGTGATAGGAAGTAACAGTTAGGTTGGGAGAGAAAACTCGAATCTCTTTAACTCTTAATAGACTAGAGCCCATTGTTTCTTCAAGAACGGTTCTTGGTAATATCAAGTTACATAGAAACCTTAGTAGATTGAAGAGGGGAGTGCCTATTAAAACAATCATCCCTGCAAACAGAAGGATTATAGTATAAATAGTTGGCACCATTTGCTGAAGAAGTTGAGATAAACACCAGAGTGGATGCTTGTGGTGAATCTTTCCTAGAGTTTGCTAGCTAGTGTTATGGACAACACTGCCGTTCATAAGGTGACTGAAGTTCAAAGTCTGATCAAATCGCGTGAATATAACGCCATAGACTTGCCACACTACTCATCATTGTTGGACCCTATTGCGTTGTTCTGGTCCAAAGTCAAGGATGGTATTAAGAGTGATGGTCTGACTGTAGATGGCTATCCAGGTGCTAGAATCATTGAATCAACCAAAATCGTATCTGTTAATGGCTGTGTACATTAGATAAGCCATTTGCATTCGTTTCTTGATAAATGTCTGGCTCCTGAGCCAATGCTCTGAAAATAAAAAAATAAAAATAAAAATAAAAATAAAATCTGTATACAAATTTATAGTCAAAAACCAATAATTTTGTAATTTTTATTGAGGTGGAGTCAAAGAAAGTAGCACGATTGAGTTGAATATGGAAGTCTTTTATAAGCTTGGATTTTGCTTCTCTCTTTCTGTACTAGTGAGGTAGAGAATGGAGGGAAAAAGATTAAGACTGACCTTTGTTATTATCACTCGTTATTATTAGTGGTTATTGAATATTAAGAATACAAAAAAATTAATTTTGAATATTCAAATATATCCTTCTAGAATAAAATAGAAAGAAAGAAAAAACATATACTGCCATAGAATAACAGAGAAGAAAGAGAATAAACAAGACTTTTTGTTGGTGTATTTGCCTTGGAGTGTAAATAACAGGCAAGAAGAATTTTTTTTTCGCAAGTCTTTATTGACGGAGATTCAATAGATACCTCTGCTTGGTTTTGACAGTCTCGCCCTAAAAAAGGTTTTTTTTCTCACTACATTTTGCTACTCCATTTCCACCCTCTCTTGCTCTTGCTCTTATTCTCTCTCTCTTATATTCTCTCTCTATTTGCTTTTCTCTTTCTTTTCCCCTCCAAAGTTAGATTCAAGTGCTTGTTCTATTGTTGTTATCTTTAAAGATTATCAAGAATAGTAGCAAAAATAGAGTTTCCTATTGTAAAACAGAAGAAAAAACAATAGTCAAAAACAAAAACAAGACCTCCAAGCCTTGTCAAGCACAACTGATCTAGACTACATTCAACTGATCTTTGACACAAACACCACCATGCCATCAGGAGGGTAAGGTGTCATTAGTCTTTTATGATCATTGAACTGGTATTTATCTCTTCTGGGCTGTTCCTTTCTTCTACAGAGTTACTATTGCACACCAAATCACCTCAAAGGAACCCCAAAATGGGGAATTCTCGATGCCCTTTGAAGAGCATAATGAAGAACAATCTCTTATAAAAGATCCATTGATCGAACTATTGTCTGCTCCACTCTGGCCAATGAATGAGCCCGTGGAAGACTTGACGGGTGAAGTTCAAGAGTTAATGATCAAGTAGGTTCTGTTTACATCTCTTGTAGTCATCAGTGCATGTTTGCTTAGGCAACAATAAAGATAATAATAATAAATAAATAAAAAGACAGTCCCTTCTAACTCATCTTTGTCTAGGGAATCTATGGAATCTTGGTTACAGCCCTGGTCGACTGAAGGACTTCCTTGCTTCAATGGATTCGATTCTCAAATATATGCTCAGTCAATTCAACTCCAGGATTTGTTTGGACAAGATGACTTTGATTTCCAGGATTCAACAGCAGCCTCTTTGTATGATGAACTGACATTTGGTATGTTTGTTCGCAGTAGAACAGAAGATACAATAGCGTACAGGACTCCTTATTGACTTGTTCTCTGTTATAGTACCCGATGCTCCCTTTGATCTTACCAGTGCTTCTACTTCTGGTTCTTCTTCTCCTCAGAGTTCTCTTGAGTTGGATGTCCTTGATACCCTACCCACTCCCATCACCTGTGACATTCAAACATCTACGGTTGCCCATGAGCTTGTGTCTGGTCTTATTGAACCCCTCGAGGAAATGTTGGATACCAATTTAAAGAGAAGAAGAGACTCAAGTGGCTCTAGTTCTGAAGACGATGATGAAGATGACTCCTCCTCCTCCTCCTCAGACGACGATTCTTCTGATGATGAAAAGAGAGAGATGAACTACAGAGAGAACTCCATCATCCCTACCACAGCTGCCAACTTCAACAGTCGCCGTCGTGCAAGTTACTCTTCTGATGAATCAGAGTCTGAATCCGACCACTCCACACGCCACTCACCTGTGTCTGCTCCTGGTGCCTATGCCTATATGCACAAACGACAAATGGAAGAGGCTGCTCTGGATAAGATCACTCACCAATTACAGGCTGATAAGCTACCGGGAATTCTTGCCATCCTATCCTCCAAGAATGTAGGATGTCAGAACAATGAGGTGGAGATTGATTTGTCGTGTCTGGAACGTGACCAACTCGTCCGCCTCTTGTCTTATGTGGATGCCTGTGTGGTTGACCAAGAGGGAGGTCCAAAGGTGAATGTAGATGACTTTATAGTGAAGCCAGCCTCTTCTACCACACCTAAAAAGGGACCCCGCACACGACCTGCATTACGCAAGCAGCTGAAGAGCGAAACAGAAGATGCCGAGGAAGCTGAAGATGAAAGAGCAGAAGAAGGAGGAGGCGAGGAAGAAGAAGAGTTTGTTCGTCCTGTACAAAAGACAAAAAAGACAAGAAAGCCCCGACAGAGACCACAAGGCCCAATGTCCATGGCACATCTTTCTCATCAATCCCCTTCACCAAAAAGCACAACACGCAAACCAAAATCAAAACGCAGTAAACAAAGAACATCCAATGAACAGGCAATGATGTCTTTGGCTATAGCAGCTGTGATGGATGAGGATAGTATTGCAGTCACAAAGCCTAAGCGAAGGGCTGCTCTCCACAAGCGCCGTTTATTAGAAGAGATGCTTGCACCTTCTGATAGCAGCAGTCAAAGCGAAGATGAAAACGAGACAGTGTATTTAGATGAACAGATGGATCTTGCGGTGACTGCCAACCAAACCATTGTACACCAAACCACCATCGTACATCCTCCAACAGTGACTCTGCCTACATTACCTGTGTATAATGAAGAAGAGGATGAAGACATAGACGAAGACGAAGAGATTGATATTATGATCTGAACTAACTAAGAAGACAATAACAAAACAAAAAGCATTGGTTCTATACAAATCTTCATCCATTCAGCATTTCTAAAAAGAAAATTACCTCTTTCTCTTATACATCTTTTAATACATCTTTTATTATTATTTCTATACACAAACACACACCCAAAACCCCCTCTGTACAATCAAACTTATCACTTTTATGAGACTAATAATAATAAATATTTATTCTCTGTTTAAAAATATTAACAAGTTGATAGTCATGAAAAAGAGAGTTATAGTATACTGTTTTAGTATTTATGATGGGAGAAGTGACCCAATAATAACTTGTACTTTTTTAATATTTCTATTCAACTTAATAACTTACTTGTTATTTACCCGTTTATCTTTCTTTCTTTCATCTTTCTTTTTCAATGAAAAATACTCATTTGCCTTTTATCTCTCGAAGATCTACTGTTTATGGGACGCATGCTATGGTATCCAGCAGGTAGAAGCTTCTATTCAAAAGAAGAAAGAAAAAGAAAGAAAAAAGAGAGAAAATAACACGAATTCTTCTTTACTAGTCAGCCACTGGCTACTCAAGCAGGCATAACCATATTAAAACAAGGTGGAAATGCAGCTGTAAGTCATCTAAACTACTGTTTACAAGACACAACTATTAATATTCCCTTAGGATGCAGCAGTTGCAGTAGGTAAGTCCATCCCTCTCCTCCTAGATATCCCATAATACTGTACAACCTACAGCCGCAGCCCTCAATGTCACAGGTAAAACGCACTTTACACTTGGTGATTGTCATAGTCTGTATTCATATCCTCCATGCATGCCCAACACTAGAACCTGGATCCACTGGTATTGGTGGTGATGCATTCTGTCTCTATTATGATGCCAAGACACGGACTGTTCGTGGACTGAATGGATCTGGAAGGTAAGAAATCCAACGCTGATCAACAATCCAACGCTGACGAATGACGGTATTTACAGATCCCCTGCTGCCCTGACACTGGACTATCTCCTTCAAGTAGAGAATATCAGTACACAGACACTGGAGAATGACTCTCCTCATAGTGTCACTGTTCCTGGTGCTGCTAGTGCTTGGATAGACACGTTGACACACTTTGGGTCAGGAAATATCCAGCTGAGTGATGTTCTTAAGCCAGCCATTGATTTAGCAGAGAATGGGTAGGATAAAGAATACATACTATGTCAGACTAACCGTGTTTAAAGATTCCCTGTTTCTGAACTGTCTGCTTATGCGGTAAGGACCCACTGCCACTGTGGTGGGTGGACTAATGAGTGCAGTGGAAAGAGAAGGAGAAGGATCTGTTAAAGTTCAATCCTGGCCAGACAATGGGATACTTGATCGATGGACTTACCCCTGTAGAAGGTCAAATAGTGACACTGACAGCCCTAGCAGAGTAAGTTCATCTTGGAAGGCTCATTTGCTTACTGACTCTTCTTCTTCTCTCTACCTTTGTTTTTTGGATCTCTTTCTTATAGAACCTTCAAGACATTAGCAGAACAAGGCTATGATGGCTTCTATAAGGGAAGAATAGCAGAGTCTATTGTCTCTGCTGTCCAATCCCGGGGTGGGCTATTGAGTCTGGAGGATTTAGCATCTCACACCTCTGAACTGGTTGAACCCATTTCTATTGATTATTATGACTGGACTGTTTGGGAAATACCCCCCAATGGACATGGTATTACTGTGCTGATTGCCCTGGGGATCATTGAGGCCCTTGAGAAGAGTGGCAAGGTGGACTTTTCATCCATAGACCATAATTCTGCTGATTATATTCATATCATTATTGAAGTACTTCGGATTGCCTTTGCTGATACTCGCCATTATGTAACAGATCCAGAGGTACATTCTGTTCCTGTTCATGAGTTGCTGAGCAAGGTAAGAGTATCTCTTTACACATTGGGTGTCTCTTTCTTTCTGACACTTCCAATTGATCTCCAAGGGCTATCTTGCTGAAAGAGCCAAACTAGTGAACCTTGAACATCGAAATGATACTATTCATAAAGGATACCCACAGATGGACGGTAATACTGTTTATCTGTCTGTTGTCGATGAACAGGGCAATGCATGCAGTTTTATTGTAAGTCCATTCTATTAGCAACTACGACTTATTCTTTAGAATTCAATCTATCACTCCTTTGGCGTAAGTAATAAAGAGAAAACGTGCACTAGAATAAGCTCATCTTCCTTGGATTCATATGTATTCATCTGTATGGTTCTAGTCTACCATTGTGGCAGAAAACACAGACATTGTGCTACATAATAGAGGCTGTGGTTTTGTTCTTATGAAGGACCATCCCAACTGTATTGCTCCTTCTAAGCGCCCTTGCCATACTATTCTTCCTTCTATGATTACCCGCAAAACAGAACAAGGACATGCATTGGAATCATGTTTTGGAGGCAATGTCTTTTTTTTTTTCATAGGTGTATTATGTAGGGTGTACTCACTTATTCTTTCTTTTTATCGAATGATACAGTGGTAGGGGCTATGATGCAGCCACAAGGGCAACTTCAAATCATTATGAACATGCTTCATTACAAGCACAACCCACAGAGTGCTCTTGATCTTCCACGCATTTGTATTAGTCCAGCCAAGAGAAAGGAGATTTCTCGTCATACGAATGATCCATTCATTGATATGAACTCTACTATTGTCTACATTGAGGATGGAGTCACCAAGGATACTCTTCATACACTACAGGAAAAAGGACACCTGTGCTATTCGCTGCAGGGTCATCCTCGTACTGTATTTGGTAGAGGCCAAATCATTCGTGTACATCAAGATCAACGTGCAGGAAAACGTGTTCTATCAGCAGGAAGTGATCCACGTGGAGATGGTCAAGCTACAGGATGGTAGCAGACACTATGTACACACACACACTATAGCTCTTTCTCTTCTATTGCTATGACTACCCACTTTTTTAATTGGAATCCATCAGCATAGGTTTTGAATGAACATCATCCGATTTATTATTTCCGCATGGCGTATGTGTAAAAATGATGAGTTAAAGAGCTTTTTATTTCTTCTATTAACATTGAAGAGTGTAAGTTTATTATTATAATTCAACATTGTCATTATTACCTTGTTGGCTTCTTCTTCAGCCTTATCACGGGCACGCTTCTCACGGGCACCGAGGGTGCGGGCCTTGGAGCGAGCGTAACGGAGAGTCATATAGGCGTTCTGCTTCTTCTCCTCAGCAGTGATGGCACGGGCCTCGATAGCAGTAGAGACCTGCTTGACGGGGAGAATGGCACCACGGAACTGGACAGCGGAGGCAAGGTCAGTGGCCTAGATAGATAGAGAAGTAGGTCAATAAGTCCACTGTCATTGTTATCAGGAAGCTCTTTTTCTTTCTTTCTTTCTTTTGTATCTATGGCTGCTTCCTACTTTTTTTTATTTCTACACAAACCCTTACCTCAGAGTCAGCCTTCTTGGGGACAGCAGGGTTGCGGGGGAAGACAATCAACTTGGCCTTGAACTGCTTAAGACGCTGCACATTGAGCTCAAGAGATTCCTGAGACTTGTTGCGACGACGGTGGTCAACAGCAATACCGATGGTGCGGGCTTCCTTGGCACGGACACCAGCTTCCTTGAGCTCTTCAAGAGTGAAGCCACGGCCTGATCTCAACTTTCTGTTGTAACGAAGAGTAGGGCAGCGGACAGCAGGACGGAGAAGACCGTCAACGGGACGAGGGGCAATACGAGTAGCTTTCTGTACACGTGCGATTCTTCTAGACTTCTTGCGACCGGCTTGGTCGAACCATGTCTTGACGCGGAGCTGCCATTGCTTGCGGAAATGCTGGTTGGGCAATTGGTTGTTGTGCTTCAAAACCATGGTCTGTAAGGGTCATGAGGAAAGAAAGAAAGTGAGTCATTTGAACCACTCTTTCATTTTTCATCCATCCTTTTCTTCGTCAAGTGATCCACTCAAGGAGAGGTAGTTGAGAGAGGATGGATGACTCTCTTCTTTTTTTTTCTGTCCCTGTACTGCACATTTTACGTACGTATTGACCAGTGAGGGGGAAAAGAGAAAGACTCAAAGGTGGGTGGCCTCCAAGGAGTGTAAAAACTGCTGTTCTGGCTGGGTCCGTTCCGCACTGTTTGGTACTCCGGTACCCGGTCTACTCTTTTCACATTGGGTGGGACTGCTATGTGACAATGGATTGGATCCAGTGTGAATCCATTCATAGGGCATTTTGCCATTCTTCCTGTTTGAGTGAGGGTTGGAGAGCACAACATTAGATATAGAAAAGTATAGTCATTTACAGTGAGAGTAAAATAGAAGCACCCATAAAAAAAGATACTTGTTTCTAGAGAGATATGTCTTGTGGCTTTACCAACTGAGCGAATAATAAAGATAGTTAATACAGGAAAGGCCTTTTTATTATTATTAGTAAATGAGTAGATAAACAAAAGGACAGGGGAAAGATGTGTGCTATGGAGTATAAGTATTAAATGCAAATGATCTCACTCTACGATCTAACCCAAGATCTGGACCTTGATGGCTCCATCACGACCTTCTTTTACATGCTCAAAAGCCTTGACAGCATCTTCAAGAGAGTATTTGTGAGTAATCAAAGGCTTCACATCCACAGCTCCTGAGGCAATCATTTTGATGGCCTTTGGATAGGTGTTGCAGTAACGGAAGACACCTCTGACATCTACTTCTCTTGCAGAGACCTCAGAAATAGGCACTGTCTGGACAGAAGCACCCATACCAACAAGCACAACACAGCCACCATTCTTGGCCAACTGATAGATCGACACATGAGTTATTTTGCTATTAGGGTGGATAGAACAGAAACAAAAATGTCCTTACCAAGATAGACATTTGGACACAAGTCTCTGCACCACTGCAGTCAATAACAACATCAGCAGGCTCCTCTGTCTGAAGAATAGTCTGGGACATACGACGAGCAAAGTCATAGTTGGACTCTCCAGCAGTAGGCTTCTCAAGGAGTACTTGGGAATCAGTGTTGTAGGATTTAGCGAACTCGAGTCTGGAAGGCACAAGATCTGTCATTAAGCATAGACAATCGAGTCCAACATTAGAATACAATCCCCACAACAGCAACGAGTATTTCTACTGAAGCTGTATCTTGGTATTTACCTGCAATTGTAATATGACCAGCACCAGAGGCCTTTGCTACTGCTGCACACAAAAGACCAACTGGACCAGCACCAAAGATGAACACATGATGTCCAGGACGAATGTCACCGCGGTGGGCAGCATGTACACCCACAGATAGTGGCTCAATAAGTGCACCCTCCTCAAGAGAAACATTGTCAGGGAGCCTAACATACCAGTGAGTATAAATGAACACCTTCCATCGTCTACCTACTTGTAACAAAAGTCAGAAGCATGGCGGTAGTAGTTGCAGAGGGTGCCATCAAAGGGAGGTGTGGCAGC